>JAGFPH010011717.1:8397-20345 GCA_018207615.1 Philaenus spumarius | reverse complement strand
GATTTTGAGGGATCAAAGTTATTAAATCACAATTTCTTCAAAACTACAGAACGGATTGGAATGAAATTTGGTATGTAGCTTCCTCTAGGGCCATACGTGTTCACTAAAAAAGGGTTTTAAAAAATTGGAAATTTTAGGGGGGTTTGGGGGGTAAAAATTACTAAATCACGATTTCTCCAAAATTACCGAACAGATTGGAATGAATATTGGTATGTAGCTTCCTCTAGGACCATAGGCGCTCACTAAGAAAGGGTTTGAAAAATTTTGAAATTTTAGGAGGGGTTTGGGGGGATCAAAGTTACTAAAATCATAGTTTCAGATCTTTTATTATTATGACAATAGTGCTTTTATTATTTAAAATCTATATATATAAAAGCCAAATACCACTCACTGACGACTGAACACTTAAAATGAATACAATTACGTTAAAAAGACTGAAAATACCAACCACCATGGGCAACGCCGTACGGGTCAGCTAGTAAGTTATAAAAATCATGCAAAACATATAGTTTCAAATATATGATGTATAGCATTGTAGCATAGTTGATGTTCCAGTTACACTAGAACCTAGATTATCCTAGGTAACTGAGACCGGGCAGACCTCGGACAGCCAAAAACTTGGATAATACGGAAAACCATTGAGGTGTGAGTTCCCGCGTCATTTACATCATTATAGGGGAGCCATACTAACTTCGAAACCTATTTTATTTAGCTTTAAATAGTATAGTTTTAAATAAACAAAGAAGGTTTGATAATGTATTCAAATGAAAGAAATTGGATACGGTAAACTACTGTAATAAAAACCCACAAAAAATAATGCCTCTGAAGTTTTTTCATGCTAGCTTCTTTTTATCGATTGTCTAGCCTCTTCTTTAATTGAATACCTTTGAGATACCCACTTTTCAATTTCCCCTGACGTCACTTCAACAACACCTAAATCACTAGCCACTTTTCTTATTGAATCACCTCCATCTAATCGTTTAATTGCTTCCCATTTTTGATTCAAAGATAAAACAACACGCTTTCCACTCGTAATGACACCCTCATTCACAAAGTTTAACACCGACACCGACTAAAAACAAAAGAACAAAATCCAGTATCAAGGGGAAGAAACAACTCGTGGGAAAGGATGGTGAGTGTTAAATACGATGCCGCAAGGAGGGGAGTGTAAACAGGCCCAACACCTGCTCGTCATTCCCTATACCACCCGTCCTCTAAAGGTCTCCATACTATTGCGTTAGGTTAGGAGCGGAAATGTTTTCAGGATGTACAAGGCAAACGACAGTTTTGTTTTCTTCCTGTTCAATCTAACACAAAAGTTTTTATTTTAAATTCATTAATTGAGAAATCCTCTCAAGCTATGAATTCTTTATAAAAATCAATTCAGTTTGAAACAATGAATTGTTTAATTGATTCTGACAAAAGATTTTTTTTTATTTGCCTCGGTTAATATGGAAACTTGGACAACCGATGTTCTGCTGTACAATTTTTGTTTATTTTGGTTTGGTGTTGTGTTTTATTTATTATAATTATTGTGAATTAGTGAGTTGCAGGAAATTTGTTCTTCTATATTATTAAAAAATTTACGAAAACGAATTTTGCGTTTCAATTTCCCATACGTTTTTGAAATATTATGTAAAAGTCCTTTTTTTTAAATTGCTCACTATTACATAGTTTCCCCCAAAAATTTGTTTTTTTTTAAGTGAAAACATTTTCTATAGTTTCATGTTTCATGTAAAGAAGCTTCTTGCTATTTTTTTAATATTTTGGATTTACCAACAACATTTTTTGCCACTTTTGGAACTTTTATTTACAAAAAAACAATTTTCTTGTTTGGAACTTATAACGTTTGACGTTATAAAATTAAATAAATTTGTAAATAAACTTATTAAAAAAAAAAAAAAATGAAGTCGAGAATTTTCCAAATAAAAATAAAAAAATTGTTCAAATTAATAAAAAGATTATATGTGGATTATTCCTTGCTTATAATTTTTTATTTCAATGAAAAACACTCTCTGTTTAAACTACTTTACTTTCAAATCAAAAACTAACACTTAACCTCAAAAAACTTACTTTTGAAAAATCTATCAATCTTCCACATATAACGTCTCAATGCTACATGACGTCATCTGTGACTATATCACCCAATCTCGCCAACCTACCTCATGGTGCAAAGTTTATTGTAAAAGATTGCATCGTGCGTGGCAAGCATCTTTTCCCACAATATAATCTCATATGCGTTATTTCTAATAATTATGCATATCTTAATTTACACAAACATCTTGCTTACCAGTATTCCTATCTATTTTGAGTCTGTATTCTATATCACTATAGACGTTTATGTTACTATACTTTTTTAACATGTGATGTAGTTCTTTTAATAATTATTTCTCTTTAAATATGTTATAAATGTTTGTTATGTGACCTTAACATTATTTTAGACTGTTTTTTAATATGCACTGTTATTTATGTCAATGTTCAATCTTTTACACAAGTATATAACGTACTTTTGTTTACCAATGTTTTTTTTATTCATTAAAATTTAAGTCTGCTCTTTTTAGTTTTATACTACAGTCATACATTTTTTATCTTTACATTTCTTAAGTTATTAAAATTTACTTGTTTTGCGTCTTTGATTTATTTATATATGTATATATAATTCATTAAATTACGATTACTAGATCTTGCGTCTCTTTTGTTACTAGACCCATCATTCTTTGTTTAGACGTTATAGGAATTTACTTGTCTCATTGTAATTTTCTATCACACGGATTGTGTATGTCACAAACTAAATAAACAAAACAGAAAAATTTCAAAAATATTTTGTCTACATAACAATGTTCTCTGTACTTTTCTGAAAAAGAAGATAATATACTTTACTTGAATGAAATACATTCTATAGATTTTTAAATGATAATATCTACAAGTAGTAAAAAAGATCGTAGCAGTTGAGTGGACGGTTTCAATGTACAAAATGTAGGGTTAATTAATCTGTAATTAGTACGGTATCAAACATAAAAACAATAATAAAATTGTATACAAAATTAAATAACAAGTCGGCTATTTCGGCCATCCAGTACAATTACTAATATTTAATATTTTGATACATAGCATACTAGAAAAACAGATAAGTAAAGGCCTTACTAATTACTAATGTTGATGTTATATTTGTTTAATAATCTATTACAATTATTTCACTCCGCCCAATTTGGATCGACTGACACGGACACACCTAGCTTATTTACACTTTAAGAAACTAACCTTCAAACTGTTAAGGTAGGCTAGTGAATGCACGAGCAAAAGGTCTTCTCTTGAAGCCTCCTGAGGTCGTGTTACAGAGTTATCATCAATAAACCCGTCTTCTTTCAAGTACTGAAAACAAAAGTACAAACAATGTTGATCAATAATGTAAAAGTGAGTTCAAAACTACATCCGATCAAGAATCACTAATTGTGCAAGGAATTTAGGTTTGTTAAGCAGACAATCATGGCTGTAACAAGGCACATAGCCAGGGGAGGCTTTAAGGGCTCCAGACCTTTCCGAAGATTTTCAGGAGAAATTAATATTTTATGCCAGACTAATGTAAAATCAGAATTTCTTCATAAGCCGTGGATACGAGTCAGGAAATTGTAACTAGGACAGGAAAATTTTGTAGTATGATTAAATATTACCAATGTTCCAAACATGTGAAATACAATAAACATAGTAAAAAACGTGGTTAAGAAAGGACAGACAGTCAAGTGGAAAATTACCCAACTTATCGTACTTTCACTTAACACTCATCAATAATCGGAAATAATAAAATACAGTAGAGTTCCGCTATTCCGAACTAATTGGGACTGGAACACTGTTCGGTTTAGCGGGAATTCAGAATATTCGGATTTCATAAATAATATCAACGTATTGACTTGTTAAGGCGTAAATTATATGGGGGGGACATCTGCTAGTGCTAGTGGCAGCACTATACATCGTTGATCTGCTTGTGAACGCTCAAACTGAACTCATATCCCAGGTAGACACGGCAAATGCTCTTGACGTACGTTTACACCATCTGTTTTTTTCCTTCCGTTGCGTTACGATTCGGTTTTTTTCTAAAAACAGAAGGGAAAGGTTCTTTGAACTGTGCGTTTTGTCATCCCGCAGCCTGTACGTTAGTACCGCATCGTCTTGAAAAAGATCAAGAAAAAATAAAATTCCTTCGGGATAACGAAAACGGAGGAGAAAAACGGATGAACGCAACCGGCAGGATTAAGTGCCTAGCTGCTGTATCTAATCTTTCCTCCTTTTTGACGGATCCGGTATCCGTTTCACCGGACGCTTGTTGCAGTAGCTTCCTTCCCGCAAAACGGATGGAAAACGTGAAGGAAACAAAACCGGACAATTACAACAGGCCCATTGGGATTAATGTGTTGTCAATTTCCGTTAACCAAAACGCTACGCAAAGGAAAGGAAAAAACGGATGGCGTAAACTTGCACTTACACTATGTCGAACAACACGCTTCATCAACACCAAATATTCATGCGGCGATGGCGGAATATTGCATCCTCAAGTCGATTCAGCGCTCTTCGTCAGAAAAAAATCACTGACTTTACTTCTTAAGTGTGTGTGAATTAGTTATTTTTGTGTTTAGCAGTGATTAAAAACGATTTTACAGAATTGTTTAAAGGGAGCCGATACGTACTGTAAGTAACCAGATTTAATTCCAATTTGGTTTCAGGCGTTTTCATCAAGCTTAGGCTCTATGTATGTCTCTATTTAACTTCTTTGTATAACAATAAATGTATACGTTTTTTTACAAAAATTTTTAATTTCTCCTGCTTAGATGGGTATTTTTTCTAAACTCTGTTCGGAATAGGATTTTCGATATAGCAGGACTCTACTGTAACTACATCTATAATAAGAAATATAAGGATGGGTCTTCTATTCCCGCAAATCTTTATAAGATTCATATTCTAATAATGATTGTCCTTAATTAATTTTTACCACTTCTGTTGATTGCTTTACAAGTTTTCTTTCAAATTAAATTTTTCCAAGTTAAAGCATGGCAAAATTATCAAAGGTAAAGTAAGTAAGAACAACCTCAATAATTTGTTTTCTGTTATCTTTTTCGCCATTGTGTCTTAAATTACATTTTAACCACTAGTATTTAACCATAAGATTAACCTGTAATATTTTCAGCTCTTAGCAAAACTTTAAATATTATAATAATAAAAACAAAAATTAGCGCAATTTGTAAAGTATAGGCTTAAGGGTATAGTTTATATTAGTACACCTTTGTTGTTGTGGTTTAAATTAGGTATTGTATACAATTTTCGCTTATAGAGCTGTTTTTATAATTCAATTTGTATAAGTATAACCTGATAAGACTCTAAGAAATTTAGAACTTTGGTCTAGAAAATGTGGAATAGTCAGAAAGAATATCATGAAGCCATCTGGGGCTGACGTCTTGCTACGCATTTGTCATTTAGTGAGTGAAACTTAAAATCTGGATTTCAACATCGAACTTGTTAGCTGTAAATGATAAAAAGGATTCGATTGTTAGAGTATATTTTTCGCCTTTATCCATGTTTAAAATTGTCTACAGGAAAAGTCTGGTCAGCCATGAAACAGCAAATGCAAAACAACTCCTGTAAAGAAGGTTTTGAGAAAATATTTAAAATATTCAGCTCAACCATGAAAGTTTAATACACATCTTTGAGAAACCTCAATCATAGGAAATTCATCAGCAGGTTGTTGAGATTTACGATGACAGTGCAATGATCGGACGGTTAAGAAATGGGCATGAGTAGCAAGGCGATGTACTCAAACAACTCCATAGTATGGTCCGTCAGCAAGCCACGAAAATAGACATTAACTTTTTCAAACAGTCTTCTGACCATCAAATGTGACGAGTTGGTTCAGCTCTTGATTATCAAAACTTAGATGCGCCAAATACAGAGAACAAATTTTATCGAAAATGTTGGTAGAATATAATGAAGGCATTCTGGCTCATTAAAAAAATTTTAAGACTGTGATATGGTGGCTGAAGTTTGGAGTTTGTCGAAGTTTGTTGCGAATTAAAAAAAAAAACAAAACAACTGACTTTGATGGAAATGTTCAAGAAAAATGTATACTTTACTGTTTTTTATTGTGAATACTGGAAAGCACTTTAACTATGTACATTACATTATGTGAACAAGATTGTTTTTTACTTACTGAATTTAAATTAATATAAATTGCTACAAAATATTAGGGAAGTGAGTTTTTCTGAGATGAATATCCTTTTTTTTATGAAATATCCAATTATTGTAATACTTTACTATCCGAATAAGATCCGGTCGCAACTATTTCGTACAGCTGGAGTTCTACAGAATTCTCTTACCTGAAAAATATTTCCCCATTTGGCTGAATCAAAAGGATGAAGTTTTTCAAATCCAATAAAGTGAACGTTGTATTCATTTCGGTAGATTATAGGCCACTGATGAGGTTCTATGTTGTACCACAGATTTGTTGCTGGTTTTGAGTCATCGCTGTCCTATACAGACCAACATTAAGATTCGTTCAGTTAAATATAACTTTTTATTAATTACTGTAAAACTATATCTGTTTGTAATATTATAAAGGGAATTTTGTAAAGAATAGCAGGCAGCACTTAATTTTGTAAGCTTATGGCTTACACAAAATTCATATTTTAAAGTTATTGGCAAATAATTTAAAAAAAATTATAGGTTAACAAAATTTGATACTAAATCCAACTTATAAAAAAAATGCTCAAATATTTAATAAAAACCATGAAGTGTAAGTTTATTGATTAAAAAAGTCATCTACCTTCTACTTTGTTAAAGCCTAGTCTACAAAATTTACTAAGTTAATTTACCATTTTTATAAAATAAAAACATACCTACACCCGATTCCATGTTCACCGTGCAGTACAGAGCGCCCAAAAGCCATGTTATCCTTACGACAGTCTCAGCGATAATAGCCAACTAAAAAACATCAACTCCCAGGCTACGCTCGGTCAGTTGACGCAACCCGCATGACAATAAACGTGATATTCGTTATAATAGTAGTAGCAGGTCTACTCTCCCGTAAAATTTGTACTGCAAGGTGAACGTGGAATCGAGTGTAGTTGTGGGACGTCTAGCTGATATAGTAGGCTACCTCTTATTACTAAATGAAACTGTAGTAGACAAATGATATCAAGGCATCGTTAGGGTTGTTGCGATATGGGGAAGTTTCTGATATTCGATATTGATATTATCGAAACAAAATATCGATATCGGAAATATCAAATATTATCAATATTATTATTTTTAATGTGTAAAATATAGACTAATAATATGGTAGGCCTAATTAGGCTATTTACTTATATCTGACCAGAGGTTACTATGTATTTTGCTTGTATTCTGAAACTACACGTTAAACTAACTCTAAAACTCAATCATTTTCGCGGGAATCAAATATTATAGAAATTAGGAAAAAAGAAAATTCTAAACAATACAACCAAAATTCAGAAATATTGGTAATTGTTTATTTACGTATGACTAGAGGTTATATTAAATTTTGCTTAGTATGTTTATATTCTGAAACTACACGTCAAACACAAATACTAGAGGGAGGTAAGTCTTTGTTCAGGAGGATAAGTTACTTTATATTGTAGACGGTAGGTTACTCTATGATTAAGCGTGTTTTAAGTTCATATTAAGGTAGGTTAAATACAATTGCTAAAGTAAGTTATAGACAAGAATATCGAAATCCGAAAAACCGCGGCCGATCCGACATAACGAAAATCCGTGTTAGCCGGAGAAAGGGCATAAAACATAAAAAAATGAAAATACACTGTATACTCAGGCCTACAATATTTTCCTTTATTACGGAGAAAAACATTTTAAAAATATTTACTCGTCACAATAAAACAAAAAACACATCTGTAGACTGTACAGGTATGTCTACTTTTTGGGGAAAAAGCTTGTAAATTTCTGTTGCGACAACTTCGAGTAACGTTTACGTGCCGCACGGCAAACAAACTTAGTTCCGCGAACTCTGCGGAAACACGATCACCGTGCAGTACGCTACGATTATGCGCTCGTATAAAGTAATAGCGCTATCAAAATGCACATTTTTATTTATTGCAAACCAGTCCGGGTTACCCGGAGATCCAACTTAAAGGGAGCCGACTTAACGAGGTTGTACTGCATTTTAATTTATATCTGCCTTTTGTAAACAAATACTTTATTATTGATTATTAAATAATTATTATTATTTCCTTTGTTAAAATTATTTATTTTCCTTGCATCTTTTTTTTTATACATAGGCCTATATAATGTTTATTGTGTCTTCCACATTAACTACTTTCTCATCTGCATTGATCACATAATATGTCACAATTTAAAAGTAACTTTTTTGAAGTTTTATGGAATGTGTTGTGTGTTTAAACAACCACTGCAATGTGTGTTTAATAAGCTCTAAACACATTTAAGGATCGTTAACCTATAAATGTGTGAGACGAATAAAACTTTTTCTGATTTTAAACATATTTTGTTTTGTTAACAAACCTCAGACTGACTAAATGAAATCCCAAACCACAAAAATAAGGACCAAAAAACGATAACTCAACAACTTAATGAAAAGTTAAGTCTACTGAACTACCCTGATATTCATTTAGATCATCCGAAGATTTTTAAACAAAGTACAATGTATTTCAAAGTTTTATTTAATCTGTGTGAATTTATCGGTTCAGTGCTCTTCAACTTTTGTATTGAATATAGGTAGCCTACCTCAAATCAAGTACAGTTCATAATAAACTTGATCTTGACAATTGAGAAGGAACTATTTTCACAAATAATAACAATAACGTAAATTCTCCCACACATACGCCAGTGACGTATGTTGACACAGTCGTCACCTTCAGAAATCTTTAAGTTCTGTAACACTAATAATCTAAACATTGTAGTTAAAATATCACTGTAGATATGAGACTGAATAATTTAAACATGTTTGATTATCAAACGTAATAGAATTTGTGTTAAGAGTGTTATTTGTAAAAAAGTAGTTCCATTTCCTTAGATTGGTTGTTGCAGCTGTTTTGCCTCAATTAAAGTACTGTACCCACACATATATTACCGGTACAATTAATTTTCGTACAAATTGTTACCTATAAAATAATAGAGATTATGTATGGTAGATTAGATTAGATTATTATAGAGTGAACTCCTCCTTGAAGAAGGTTTTCTTGCACGTCAATCCTTAGTATTATATATGAAGTATTTAGAATGATACAGAATAAATAATGAATAGTAACAGACTCAACCTACATTTTGCAATTTACCTTTACTTTCCGAGAAGGCTTCAACTTCTTCATGACCAAAAAAGTAGTTATTTAAGTTCCAAGAGTTAAAATTCTGTGATGAATGACCTAGAAAAATAGATTAACCATATTAAAAAGTTTAAACACAAAATTACAAGTGCTGAGTTGAAATATTAAGTAGGCCTACTAATTTGCAGACAGTTTTAAGCTGAGTATTTAAATTATTAAATAGAGAGGATGACAGATTATAAGTTGGGATAACTAAGTAGATTATCAAATAATAATTATTCCACTTTTTTTAAATTTATTTGTTTGGGTAGTTTGTAGAAACAATAAGAGTTGCTACATAAACCAATCAGCCGATGTAGGTAGGCTTGTATTAAATCGGCTCAGATACAATAATTATTACAAGATAAAAAAAAAACAAATATTTTAAATTTAATAATTGACAAGTTTTAACAACATATTTAAAATATACAGAATCTAACATTTATTTAGTGAAGTATATTTACAAGTACCGGTAAGAGACATTTAGGAAGTTGGTTTTCCTTTTTTTAAATTTAATTTAAAACTAATAACCTAAATCAAAAATTATAGCAATTGGTCACTAAATGAATTTTATTATTTTATTAGTTTCCTAAAAAAATGCATGTACCAAAACCTTGCAATAGAAAGTTAGACTACTCTCGTATATATTAGACTGATTTATAAAATACAAGATAAACCAATAAGGAGTAAAAATCCATCTTTCTTATTTAAAAAATTTACTTCTCAAAGGTCTGTCATCATCACCAGTCGGAGGAGATGTTCTTTTGGATAGATTATCTTTGACAGATACAGATAATGATCTTATTACTTTATATCTCTAATTGCTGATTTTTGGGTTAGTTTTTGTCAAAAAGCAAAATCTACAAGTTCGTCAAAGTTAGCAATAATTTTGTCTGGGTGCAATAATATTTAAGGTAAATAAAGTTGAAGACAGTTTAATACATCTTATAGGCCTAGGCCAGTTTCTCCAATTAAATTAATCTGAAGGTTCACTTAATGAGCAACTCAAAAGACAATAAATATGGGATTGACTGGGTGTATGGAATAACCACCATGAAAAAGAAAGGTTTGGAGAATTTTCTTAAATTATAAGCCAAGTGTTGTGTTTTTAAAACTAGCAGCTATTTGTTATGTTTTAAACAGATGTTCTAACCTAGGCCTATAGTATTTACTTACAGCATGTTTACCTGTATTCAACATTTAACAGTAGAATGTAAAACATTGTCGTTGTCTTCAAAAATATCAGCCTAGGGTCGAATAGTAAATTTACTCCCATGCCAGAAGTAAACCTTCAATAATATTGAGGTATCTTATAGGTAATGAACTTAAATCACTAAATAAACATGTTTGACGAGCTGCAACAAGATAAGGTAAGTTAAGTGGGGTCAACGAGCAGGTATGTTAAAAGTGCAGGTCAGAGATGGGCGGTGTAAGGTAATCAGTTGTTATGGCAAACATACTGTGACTAAAGACTAGTTTTTCTTTTATTATTTTCATTTCTGCTGTACAAAACAACTTAATTGATGTTACTAACTTATATATGTTTACAAAGTGAAAACATACTGTGACTAGAGACTGTAGTTGTTCATCAAATGATGACTTTTAAAATAAGTGACTCATTCATATTTCTTTTCCCGGGCCTAGAATCATGTTAATTCATTATTAGAATACATAAATACGAAACATATATTTCAATATGGGAAGGTTTACTTCCGACAAGGAAATAGTAAACAATTACCACGTAAATAAATATATGCTATAATATAGTTAACTTTATATGTTTTGGCATAAATTTACAATATGCCTCTCTGTTTATATTATAATCCCATACAATGAATGAACTATTTTAGGAAAAAGGATAGGTAGCGACATAAGCACTTCATTACTATTTTAATGGTAAACTGTTAGCTTATTTGATGAATTGCATATATCATTTGAATATATTTATGACAAGTTAACAACAAAATACGAACTTTTACATCAGGAGAATGATATGCGAGCAAAGCGAGGTTAGTTTAGGGGCAGTTTTTAATTTTATATTTCTTAATAAAAATTAGTTTTTTTTATTTATTCATACCTGTATAGGCCTAAAGCTTAGTGACTCATTACTAATTGATAAAGTAGTAATTAATAGAAGGATTACTCTTGGCGATTTTAAAATTTTTTGAATAGTCAAAATCAACTTCCAACTGATACGCTAACTTCATCTTAACTCTGCCGTCTGCCCTGCCATAACTGACAAGACAAAGTGACAACTTGGTAATATTATCTCTGGTGACAACCTCTTGGTATTATTATCTCTGGTGACAACTGACCAATAATACCAAGATGCTGACAATAATAATAATAATCAATAATGCAACTGACACTGACACTTCGACTTCCAAATTCCGACCATTCCGACACTTGTATTTTTCAATTTTTCAAATGAACAGCTGATTAATAATAACTAATTGTAAAGTTTTTCTTCTAGTTTATCCAAGGGAAGGCTCGGATTCTATCATTCTACACTGTAATATATATAGGCATATATTTAATTAATTGATATTAGTTTCTGTATATTGAAAAAAAAAACCGGAAATTTATTTGAAAAATACCATATATATCACATTT
>JAGFPH010011716.1:12112-33318 GCA_018207615.1 Philaenus spumarius | reverse complement strand
TCATGTAATTGTACAAAATCTGAGAGTGATGATACCGTAGGTAGTTTTTTTCTTTGTGGGAGGTCAATAAACTCTGACTTGAAAGAGTTTATTTTCACTTTTATTTCACCATTAGGCTGGTACTTTATGACTTTAATGTCCGTCACAACTGGTTCACCAGGTCTTCTGCCTGGCCGGATGCTGTCATAAACCAGCTTAGATTTATTTCCAAAATCTTTGACAAAGTCAAAAGAAAGTTGCTTTACCTCGTAGCTTCCATTTTTACTTGCTAGTTCAGTGAACCTTGCAAAATCACTTGGCAAATAAATAGGACAGTTTTTCAGCTTTCAATGGATGCATGGACAGAGTCAACCTCCATCTGGGTGTGGCCCTTAAGTAGGTATTTTTGTTGAATTTCCACATTGTTATCCACACTATAACTTAATAAAGCGTTTGAGAGAGTGGCATTGCGATTCTGGGCTGTGCAGCCATCGCTCCAAAGAATAATTGGTAGGCCTAATTTATTGTCACATTTATCTGACAAGTAATCCACAATGCAGCTTGCAAACGTGTTTTCGCATAAGTCTGCATCTGCTTCTGAAAACCAATAGCACCTTGCTTTGTGACTGTTTAGGTCGTACATTGTAAAGTTGTGGTTACAGAGTTTGGTTTTATAGTATAGCGCAGAAGCGTTAAGGCTAGGACAAACTTTAACAGCCTCCAAATCTTGGGTAAATACTAAACATTTTCCTTCTTTACAATTTTGTTTGTCCTTTTCTTTTTCTGAACGGGCGGCTTGTTTCTTCTCAAGGTGCAAGTTGTAAGTAGCATCATCTATATTTTTTACATCAAACATACAACAAACATCACACCTATCTTTTTTTGGTAACTGAAATGCCAGATTTTTACTCATAATTGTTTTATCGAAAGTAAATCTGGAGACTGGTATTGGTTTGTCAGCGGACTCAAAACAAATTTTTTTGTATTCATTGTATACATCAGCCATGTTGTTACCATAAATCGGCTCTATGTATTTCTTGTTTGTAGATTGCCTACAATAATGTGAAGGAAGTTTGGGCATATCATCAAGAAATTTCTCCAGAATAGCTTTTGGTTGTGACTTGCTGGGGTTTCTTTTTGGAATTTCTTTAGACTTGTTTAGTTTTCGTTCACATAAAACATTATCTGAGGATGGCGTGAGTCCATGTCCGTCTGAGTTCTTCACCCAGGACAAGACAGATCTTTCTTTTAAACCCAGTGAGTTAAGAAACATTTTTTTGCACACTGGATATATAAAACCATCCTGAGTTTTAAGGCTGTAGGATAAGGTGAACTGTCTTCGTGACTGTTATCCAATGCTTTCTGTAGTATGCGATTTCTTCACTAGAGAGCATACATAAATCTTTTTTTGGTCCCATGAGAGGGTTTCCCAAAACATTGTAAACATAAGCTCTCTTGAAGCTTTAGGAATATCTTGACATTTTCTTTGCTTTGATTTAATGCAAAATTTACTGTTACATGAAGGGCCTTGCTTTCTTTCTTCACGCTCTTGACCTCTTTTGCCTTTCTTATTCCGTCTTGTCCATCCAGTGTAGGTTTTCCCTTTTTCTCTTAAAGTTTTTTGCTTGTTATCAATCCATTCACTTCGTACAGCTATCTTGTTTCTTGTTTTTTTAATGGTGCCTATATTTAATACTGGCTCATTTTCATTACTAGGCATATCAAACACGGTTTGCTTAGTTATATGCCCAGTGTCTTCATTATTGTTCTTGACATTTGGCATGGTTTGACTTGGTGAATCTTCTTGGTCAGATTCATTCTCCTCTTCACATAACGGCATCCAATCAGGATCTTTATTGACATCTAATGGAACTTCAGCACTTTCACTAATGCTTTGGCTAGAATTCAGGTTTTCAGTTTCCACTTGATGTTTTAATGGTGAAAAACTTGGATTAGGTTCAACATTTTCAATTTCTAAATTGTCAGTTTCTACATTTTCAGCTACACTGAGACTAAATTGCGGATATTTTTCTGAAAGGACTGTCATTATATCATCAACACTTACAATGCCCTGCATATCCTCTTCCCAGCTCCCTAGGCTATCCCTACTATCTTCTTCCATTTTTCTCTCTGAAAATGATAAACCATTATTAGGTCCATGCAATAGAAAGCTTTAACACCCTGGAAGTGATACGTCGTAAGTCTGAAAACTCGTTGAGGTACCTAATAGAGATAATGCGTATAAACTTAAACCAGTTTTAACCCTACTTTCTAGTCTGTAACAACACAAAGTTGTAAAGTATAACCACATTTTTAGGAAGTTTAATCTGTAATCTACCAAATAAGTCAACTTAAAATCACTTACCTAATAGTTTTCTTAATTAAACATAAGAAACAACTGACTAACACACTTTAAGCGTCTACTATCAATGGTACCATATAAGAGATACGACTTGTCACAGTAAAGCCGGTGCTACTACTAAATAATCGAAAATACAACATATCACTACTATCGATATTTCACTGCTTTATCGATTTTTTAAATTTTTCGTCCTTAGTCAGATGGGTGAGTGATTTTTTTGTCCACCAGAAGCACCAAACAGCTGATTTTCGGCAAATTCGGAGTTACGACATATCACATCTTAACCGACGAAATATATCTAAACATAATGTTTTAATTTCGGATAAAATCAAATCTTTCTTATATATATCACATTTTATATCACTTGTGTCTATTTAATTTAAACATTTCACTAAATAATTTTTAACAGCAGTATTTTTCGCATCTTAGAAGCAGTTGAACACAGGTGGTGACATCAGAGTACAAAAGTTGAAGTAGTTGGAAATGCAGTGTGAAATATCTAATAATCCTTTCCATGTAGGTTCTTGAATAATAAGTGTGTCTGGTAGATAAAGGTGAGGTTGAATACAGAGTAGTTCACGAATTAGAACAGATTTCTGCCGTACGCCATTTGAAGTACAACTTGATGTTTGTCCAAGTCAAAATTGTTATAAGGCTGCTTTTCATCCATAAAGAAATTAGAAATTAAGTTAGCGTTTAGTAATAAATTTTTCCATTCAGAAATACTTAATGAAACACCACTATATGAATCCGATTTACGTATTTGAAGTCTTGGTTTAAACAAATTTTCGCCGTCTAATCCGATTAAAACGATTTTACTTTGCCTTTTGTTTAAAGAATACCGCGTATTCAAACGTAATACAGATAAAGTTCTATTGGTAATTTTATTTTCCACACTTGGATTCACATTCTCTATTGACACAGCACTACTTTTCTTCTTGTTCTCGTAAGGCTTGTATTTTCTTCGCCTGGTCTCCATGTAAAAAACTGTGGTTAAAGCATTAAGTAATTTGCTTTTATAGTGTAATAAAATGTTAACGCGCATGCGTCAACTCTTAGAACACAATTATTTCCAAATAATTTAGTAAATAAGTATTGAACTTTGACATCGTTATCATAAGTGTTGGTTGAAAACAATGATAGAAAATCTTCCAACGATGCTCCTAATGTTCTAAAGTATAAAAACAAGACACAATATTGACCGCACACTGTAGATGCCCATGATTGTAATTGTGTTGAATTAAACTTTGTAGTACGAGCATTTCTTTTAATGAAACTATAATGAGACGGTCTGGTAGGCGGATTTCCATAACTATCAAAGTATTCTAGCTCTCTATTATGGTTGATTGAAATTGCGACCCAAAGTCTACCAGGTTTAGTACGAGGATCCGTATTTATTACAAAACAACTAGGTGTCCCAACATTCATCGGTAATTGGTCGGCTGCATACACTCCTTACTGAGGAACAGGTAGTTGAAACAGGCAATCGTTTATTTCTGTCGAGTTCATTTTGTAGAAACCAATTATTTAACACTTCATCATTATTTAAAGCACGTATATATATTTACTGTGACTATTATGGTAAAAACAACGTTTAAGTGTCACGTTGGAATTCAATGATGTAAGTGAAGGGCATTCCAAATCTTCCAAGTTTATGACTTCTTTTTCCAAAATGTTTTTAATAAACTCACATTTTTCTTTTCCCTTGACGTAAATAATATCAATTTTCACAGATAAACTTTAATTCTTTTATAAACGATCCATAACTGATTGATCCGTCATCCCATTTTAAACCGTGATTATTGTAGGTCAACCATTTGCATTCACGTCTCTTACACTTTGATAAGTTGTTGTATTCAAACGGAGGCCCTACGATCCAGTGTTGAAGACGTTTATTATTGATAGAAATAACAGCTAATTTCTTTACGACGTATTCATTAAAGCCGTTTTTAAAACCTTGGAAATCAATTATTACGTCCGTTTGTTAGCTCTTTTACACACACACCCACTGTAAACTGATAAAACGTCGTTGAGTTACCGACTTTTATACCCTATCTAACTTCCAAAGTCCACAACGACGTTCCTATTTCTGTCTATTTAAATTACGTTATCAAACTCTCCGTATACAATACAGTTTATCGTTTCTGTAAGAGCAGTTTCAAACCTTAATTCAATTCTTAAACTTCCGTGTCTTATTAAATTCCAATGTGACATTGTGTTTGCAGAGAGATCGATTGTCATTAAACAATTACCATCTGGGTAGCTCAGTCTGTCCAATTCATTGCCTTCATTTAAAAAATGATTTCCAGTACCTGAGAACAATGTATTGTATGCGTGAATGTACAAATTATTTGTGACGTAGTCTGGTTGCAGTGGTTTAGAAGGTAATTGATGCCCATCGACATAAAGTGAGAAAAAGTTGACACTGTAGTGTTGAAAGTTAAATGGGTTTGCTTTAAAATCTCCATTAAACAATTTGTTACTGACCAGACCAACAATTACACGTTTCGGTAACTGGCCTAAAAATACATTATCTAATGTTTTACCTTGCACGCTTGTAGGTATTGTTAACGCTTTAACTTCTACTTTTGTAACGGGATATTTTGCTGTTCCCTGCAGTAATGTTTTACTGTGAGCTAATAGTACTGATGGGTTAATTTTCATTCTTCTTACGTACAGATTTGACTCTAACATGTGAACCTTGTGCCCTGTAGTATTCGACATTAAACTAAATGCATCTCTTGATCGCACTTATCGAATACGTTGCTCCATTCCGTTTAAAAGAAACTTTTCTTGGTTAAATATGTCTGCGTGAATGTGTAACAACATATCTACAGGTTTACTTAGTTACTTAGTTCTACGAAGCACAAATCCTGAATTGGCGTCTGCTGTGTCGTCCATTTTACCGTGCGCATCTGTGTACCATAAACATGATGTTAAGATGGGATTTTTTAGCATCTGGGCCGTAGTTTAAAAGAGATTCTATATAACAGCGACAAGGGTATGTATTTCCAGATGGTGATACTGATTTTTGGTTGAGGTATACGTCTACTTGACTGAATAACGAGTGCAACCAATTATTTATGGGTTCTACTTTATCTGTTGACTCTAAATTTGTTCCATCTGACTTAACAATATTTACTTTTATATTGAGCATAGTATGTGATAAATCTATGTATTCGTCTCCCTGACCGGGGACTACAAATTCTATCAGTGCATCATCTGTAAGAGAAGATAATGGTTTGTATTGTATCAATTCCCGCTTTCTATACTAGTTTATGTGGGTGGTAGCAAAAGTAAATCGAGTTCGGATTTTACACACTCGCATGATTGATTATGTAAAAACGCCATAATTAATTAAAAATATCAGATTTTGTCAATTTTACTTTTTTCTGTCTCCTTTTAACCTTTTGCTGTCGCTTTTTAACTTTTTTAGATTTAGTTTTTCTAACGATCTTCCTTTTCTTCTTTGAAGTCTGCTTCCTAAGAAGTTTATTGAGTGGCTGAATCGTTACCGCTTTGCGTTTTGTTTTATATCCAAAACCGGACATAAGAGAATCTATTTTTACATCAGCCTTCCTTTTCAAATTCCCTGTAAACTCCTTCATTCGAGACTGAAAAGCGTCTTTAGGATCCCCTGTATGCGCAATGTCAGCCAACATTCCTATTCCCGATTTAAACGCTTCTTTTCCTAAAGCTTTAACTCCTGATTTAATCAATGGCGTAACAACTCGAAATAGTCCTCCTAGGAAATTATCAATCCCGTGCCCCTTTTGATATGGCGAGCCACTATACACAACACTTACACCTGTCCCTAGTTGATTTTTATAATACGATAGGTAGGGATCTTCTAAATTAATTCGTTTCATTGTGTTTCTGTTTAAAATGTAGTTTAACACACGAAGTTCCAAACGTGAATGGTATCGATTTTCCAAATTTACCTCTTATATCTATTTATATATTTTCAAAGCACGTACGCATAACAGGAACGTAATGTATCTTGGGAAACATAGTTTTACATGTTCCATAACTGTAATTAGAAGTATCGATATTTATTATTCTCAGTAACGGTGCTACTACGTCACCGATAAATTGAGGCTCGATAACGTCGCAATAAACATACATCTGTGATGGAATACCTAGTTGGATATTGCATGGTCTTACGGGATTCTATTTAAATAATTATCGGTATTTGTAGGGTAAAATCCTAATTGAAGTGCTAATTTAGGTGAAAGTTCTAAATTGTTGACTGCTGTTTATAACAGATCTATGGTAACATAACGAGATTTATGAAAATATACAAATCTTAAATATTTTTCTACAACAGAGATTTAATTTAGAGATTGTATTAATTTTTCTTCTGTTTCGTATGTACCAGTTTCTAACTTTGTAAATTTCAAGTCGTGTGAGCCTGTTTCCTCATCGTGTGTGTATATAAAAATATGATTATCTCCTTCTTTGACTGTAAGGAATGTACAAGGGTAATGCATCTCTACAAGTCCAACTTCCCATTCGCCTTTCAAATTTATTTGTTTTGGAATCTGGGTAGAATATTTAGTTGTAGTATTTGTCGAAAAATATGTCATTGAACTGTTACTCGGTAAAGTTAAATAAAACGAGCCATTCATTTTTCTAAATTTACAAGAGCTGATGCTGAAATCCAAGAATTGAAAGATGATGGATAACCTTTCCACTTAACAAGTACTTTCATACTATGGCCTTTTCCTTTCCTGTCAATTATTTTATCTATTTTGTAAATTTTTTCTTTTTCAAGTATAACTTTTTGTAATTCAAATTCGTAAAACGATCCTTTTATTGGTTCTCCTTTTAAATCTTTTATTTCGTAAATGGGGGAAGTGCGCGATTTATAACTTTGGTAATTGTAAATACTTCTTCACTCCATTTAGTTTTGTAACCTTTTTCAAATGGTCCTTTTTCCATAACAATTCTGACAATGTCGTTTTGGTTAGGATCCATATATTCTTTTTCTTCGTTTTCTTTATAACTACTATTTTCATGTATTGTTAGTTCTATAGGTTTCCTCTGCTGCTCAGCGAAATGGAGATAACGCTGTAAAACTTGTTGATATTTTAACCATTTTTCCCGATCATTAAAACTAGAATTATTTATTATGTCTTTTTCATTTCTTTATCTAATTCACTCATAACACTCGCACTTTCATTTTTATGCATTTTTTGTACAAATTCCTGGGGTAGGTAGTATAACCATTTTCTTAGCGTGCTCCATTTTAACTTAATAAATGCTGTAGTACTGTACTCAGTATAGGGCCGATTAATAACGGGAATAAAGTACCTCCTTTTTGTATTATTATATCTTTCTTTTTCTTTCAACTTTTACCGCTCTTTGCAAGTTTTCTAAGGATGTGCTTATATCGGGATAATTTACACTTCTGAGCTTTTGATAAGGGAACATTTCCTTTTAACGTATTGTGAGCGCACTCGCAGATCGATTGAATTAAATTATAATCAGCCGATTTCAAAAAATGTTTTCTTCTAAGTGGTTTCTTCTTCAATAATGTACGGAGTAACTCCGCATTGCTTAACACTGTACGAGACATGGTGACTAAATGATGCCTAATACGTAATTGTATTAATATTTATTTCTTTTTTTGGAACGAATGCATAATTATATTTATCCATTGGGAAAATACTATATTTTATAACATAAAAATCCCGCGGCTCATTTAAAGATAACGAAAAGTCCGCGCGCGCGTATGACTTTGAATAATGATTCATGCTCTAATAAAGTTAAGCTGGGTGGAAATTTCCTAAATGACTCATTTATATTTCGCCATAGTGTACCCGTTTTTAAAAATCCCGCGCTTGTGACATCGTATTATGACTCACTGTCCCAAACTCCGGTTGAACATTGATCGTTCCGAGTGGAAATTTTACATTTCGGATAATTTAAAAATACCTCGCTTGTTACGTCGAATAATGAATCATGCGCTAAACCTGGGTTAAACTTTGTCTATTAGATAGTGCTCTAAAAGACCACAACTCTTTATTTACATAACTAATTGCCCTTTATTTACTGTGTACATAAATTAATATCTTATCTTTATTTACTTAGATTAGATTTGTTGACTTATCTTTGTTGACACAAGAAGCCAAAATCTGTACATCCTTATCAGTGACCTTTGGACCGTGACCTTTGGTTTGTTTGTCGGCCCCGAGTAACCCTGTCACTACTGTTTTATGTATCTTAGCATCATTTATTTAACTTGCCTATCAGTGGCAGACAAACATGCTAAACGAAGACTCTTCCACAATGACTACCATTCTTCCGACTGTGACTCTGACCTGGAAAAAGTGTTGACGTAATTTTACCGAAGAAACTGGTCTATTCTCAAACATTATAGTTCAGAGTCTAAACCAGATACTACAGAATACAAAAGCTGCACATATAAATGCAATGATTGTTTCATTCTTTAATGTTGTAGCCTTACTGGATTGTTAATATTAATATTATAATTACCTTATGGCGATTCTGTGAAACAATCCTTGGTTGATGTGGTTAGTAGGGTATATCTTTCCACTTACATGATTTTACATTCAGAGGGAGGGATTGGCTATGGGTTCACCGTTGTCCAGCATCTTGGCCAAAATATTTCTAAATCACATAGAGACCACCTACGTCATGAATGTAAACAATAAATACCACAACAAAATAATTTATTATTTTAGATATGTGGACGACGTCATCTGTTTATACAACGGCAATCCACGACAGACCGGCTTATTATTGAACTTTCTTAACAAAGTTCACCCTAATTTAAAATTCACCAGCGAATTAGAATGCGAACAACAACTTAACTTCTTGGACCTCACCATCACAAAATCTGGACATAAGCACAAATTTAAAATATTCAGAAAACCCACTCAGACAGACCACACGATTCACTCTTCTTCAAACCATTCTGTAGCACATAAATTAGGCGCCTACAATAGTTTTATCCATATATTATTGAATATCCCCATGAACCCAGAAGATTTCAAAGAAGAAATTAAGACCATAAAATACATAGCCGCTTCTAATGGTTACGAAACGTCACTAATTGACAAGTTAATTAAAAAACAAACTAGAAGGAAAATAGCCAATAAAGCCAATCAACCCAAACCTAAATTGATTGCCTTAGATTTTAATAAAACCATTTTCCGCAAACAAGGATACCACCTGGCTTATAGAACTTTCCACAGCCTGGATAAAGTTTTAAAACCTAAAAGAGCAAGAGACCCTGACCAGTATAACAGCAGCGGTGTATACCAACTATCCTGTAATGACTGCCCACAAACTTATATAGGCCAAACTGGACGCACTTTTAAAACCCGTTTTAAAGAACATATTCCCTCATCCAAACCTTCTACCACCAAGAAAATAGTTTCCAAGTTCACAGAACATTTAATTAACACCAACCATAGTTACACATCATCAATAAAAACTTGAAAATACTACATCACTGCAATAAAGGTCCGTTACTGAACGCAATGGAGGGATATCACATATATAAAATGCAAAAAGTAAATCCAGACCATCTTCTTAACAACAAATTGCAATTTAGTTCCCACACCATTTTCGATTTGATTAGTAGCACTGAAACAGTTCCAACGTGTCACAATGTACAAACATAATATACATAACCCCCTCCCCAATGCGCGAGATCCTTATCTGTTGACCGGACATTACCTCAGTTGACGATCGAAGAAATTCGAGAACGGTCACCGATAATAAATGTCGACCGGGTTTATGTTGAACAGTTTTTAAAATGTGTTGTAATTGTGTTGTTTAAGTGTTTGTAAGTGTATTCGTGTGTGCATTTGATAATGACTGATTAAAGAGTCGAAACGCGCCATGTAAGTGGAAAGATATACCCTACTAACCACATCAACCAAGGATTGTTTGACAGAATCGCCATAAGGTAATTATAATATTAATGATTGTTTGATTGTGAAAGTATATGGCAAGAAGAGTGTTAAAAAGTACATTGGCAATGTAACAGAATGTCTTCCTGATGACGAATACAAAGTTCGTTTCATGCTCAGGTGTCCAGAAACTAAAAACAAGTTTGTGTTTAGTGATGAACCTAGTGAATCATTATTCATTTGAAAGAGGATGATAAAGTTTTAAATCAGCCTTCCCTTAACCAATGATTACAATATTGTCTTAATGATATTCCAAATGCTTTACTGCTTAAAAGAGTTAATGTGTATTAATAATTATATTTTTCTTGTTAACATTTTTGTTTAAGTGTGTTTTTCTACTGTTATTCTACACTATGATTAATTTGTTTAGTTGTATTTGATAGCGATTTAGCAAATGGTAGCTACAAGATGACTTGGTGATAAATAATTGAAATATAGTTCACTTATTGAATCTGACAATCCCCTCCGTGGAATAAGTGTATCCTCTGTGGAAAGCATATGAAAATAAATTGTTCATAATTTTGTAAAATAAACTTTAAAAACTTGACCTCATAAAAAAATATGTAGTAGTGTTCCTTAGTATTAGAACAATGAATTCAAGCAAAATGTTTAATATTATTGCACATTTAAAAAAATGTTATCTCTGCTACACAATTTGTACCTTCAGAGAATGATCCAGTTAATTATTACTTGCCCTTCAGTCAAGTTCTCCTTTAAACCATTGTAACATACCTTTTGTTTGTTGGCTATGAAAGAATGAGTTTTCAAACTTTAAAATTGTTTCTAAAAATTCTTCAACAAAGTCATCTGTGGTTTTTACTTTGGTTTGAAACAGTTGATACATTTCTTGTACCTTGGCCAAAACTAGTCGTTTCTCTTTTCGAATTTGTATGCCTTCATTCCAGATTGTTACACAATGTTTTTTTCCTGGCATCATTGTCCAGATTTATTATGAGTTGTAGGAATCTTCTACCAATTTAGCTGTTATTTTATTCAACGTTTTTCAGGTTTAGGATTTGGATTTAAAAGGGACTTTTTTAACTGAATTTTTAACTGAGTGGGCCATATAATTGCTGACGCCAAACTCAACTTATATTGCAGCTCGAACTTAAATTTAAAACTGACAAAATTGTTAGTTTTCACTCCGCTTTGTAATTTTCTTTTAATTCTGTCAACGTCTCTATTTCTTCACTCTAGTCACACACTTTATTACAGTTTGTTTCTTGAGGTTGAAATAATTATTTTTGCATAGCTTACTATTTGAATTTTCTTATTTTTTGCTGGTGACTCCCCAATAAGCTCTAGATATTTGTTTACACGGTACAGTGTTTGCGAGTCAGTGAATACATCATCTTCCTTGCTTGAGCAAGATAAAATATTATCTTGATGTACAACATCTGATTGTGATTCTTTATTTTCAGCAGACATTTTTTCTACACTTAACACATATATTCATATCCATTTTTATACCTAAATCTAAAGAACACATCCATTCTGTTACATTTCTAAGGTTTTTCTGGATTTTTTATGATTTTCCTTGCCGCGAGGAATACAACACTTAGCTGAAGTTAAGATCCAGTCTTTCTTAACACTAATCGCCATTTGAAATATATGCAAATTTAATCCTAAATATAATTATATCACTTTTATTCAGTTATAAATTATATATTTTTTGTATCCCATAAGTTCTCTCAGTACTTATAAATTATCTGTTGTCATTAAAAAATCCAACACTAACACTCATTCAGATAACTTTAGAAATTTAAAAAATGATTTGTATAGGGTGATTCGGTTGGAGGCTACAATTTAAAAATTAAATAATACGCATTTTAGTCTACTTACTTGGTATATTTTTATTTAGACACATTTTTTAGAGATTGACATTAAACTTGAAAATGATATCCGTCAAGTGACCGCCACGTGCAGCCCTACAGGCTTCAGCCCTTTTGATGAAATTTTCCATCACTTTCTCGATCAACTTTTGTTGGAATTTCCTGCGATTCTCATCCTTCAGTTCCGGGGTCGAGTTGGGCTTGTTTGAGTAAACCTTCTGCTTCGTGTAACCCCAAAGGAAATAATCCAGTGGTGTGTGGTAACAAGATCTTGCTGGCCAATGTTGATCTCCGAAACGAGAGACTAAACTGCCGGGAAACTTTGTGTGCACCAACTGCACGGTTTCTCGAGCTGTATGACAAGTGGCTCCGTCTTGAGGAAACCACAAGTCGTTCAAATCGTTATTACCACTTAATTATTCCAACTGCTGCCAAAAGTAATCGCTTATAATCTCCCGATAACGTTCTCCATTGACCGTAACTGCATCGCCACGCGCATTTTCGTAAAAGTAAGTACCAATATCACCGCCAACCCAAAATCAAAACCAACGCTCCATAGTAACAAATATCATTAAACAACAATGACCAATTACAAAACATCAGCTGTTTATCTTGCATAAGAGAACAGTTCTGCCAACTTAAAATTGTAACCTCTACTAACACCCGTTACTAACATTTAACATATTTATAAAAACAATGACACATTTAACTTACGTCCAACAAACAACTACTAATGACCAACTCTGAATTATTGCATGCTTCCCACTAAATCTATGCAAGTACTGACATGAAATATTCCTGTACAGACCAACTCACTAATTGAAAATTCTTCCATTACTAAAACTGTTTATCTTATTAATAAAACACGAGTAAAAATACAATTATTTTTTACAGAGTACATTATAACATAACCACAACATGGTCACGTGATTCATTGAACCAACATTGACCAACATAATAACTCTCTAAAAACACATTAAGTTATAATTAAAGATAAGTTTTCAAACTTTGATAAAGTAATTTAGTAGAAGGGAAATATATGTTCTGGGACAAGGTCATCTCACGGTCAGCCATTGACCCAGCATTCCTGCATAATTACCTGGTCATTGACCCTGCATTCCTGCGTAATTTCTCCAATTATTATAATTTCTCTAATTAATCGGTCATTGACCCCGCATTCCTGCATAATTATGCTTAATAACCGCATTCCTGAATAATTACTTTGACCGTTGACCTTGACCGCATTCCATACTAATTGCTCAAGGTTTCGCAATGTTATGCAAATTATGTTTCGCAACGTACAAATATTATAATGACCAAGATTCTAACCTTTTCCCCCACTTTAAATCTCATTTTAATCTTTTTATGTTTTTATTCTTAATTATTCTCTGCAAAACTAAATGCTCGTTAGTCTTGTTTACGTCTACCGGTTTCATTCCAATTGTTCTGTGCATATTATTATTATATTTTGTAATAACTTTCGGTAAGAAATTTAACCATTTATCCTTGCTCGCTAAATGCAACTTACATTTTATTCTTTCTTGTTCTACTTATACCGTCCTACAATAGATGATTTTTTATATTTATGTAAAATTGGTTGCAAAACTCTACTAACTCATCAGCATTTTTTCCTTTTTTCGGTTTAGCTATTATAATTTTACTAAAACAATTAATTACAATTAATATATACTCATATCCTTTATTGACCCTAGAAAAAAAATCATTTCAATAAGATCTGCTTGAAAAACATTATCTATACCTTTAAGTTCAACATAGCGGGTAGGCAAATTTCTACGAACTTGTTTGTGTAATTCTTTAGCAAATTGTTTTTTTACCTTAATTTTTTACATTAATCATAGGTGGAAATTACTCAGTGAGACCAAAAAATAAAATGATGTGCATATCTCAATGTCGTATTTTTTTGTGACAACGCGTTTTGATTCGTCACTCCTGAAATATATTACAGGCTTCTTCAAGAATTCACGATAACCTACTATTCTTGCAAACTACAGCTGGTTTTTTAGAGATTTGTTCTGTGTCTAGATTGCAAAGACTTTTGCAAGCTTCGATAACAACATTTACTTTAGTTGGTTGAAACAAATCTGAAATTAAAGATAACTACAAACTATCTTCCATTGTTTTATTTCTAAATCATCTTGCCTAAAAACTGGATATATATTCTGCTCCATTTCTTTTAAGATGAACTTTGATTTTTTACAAAAGGTTTTTGCGTACATTTTTAAGTAACATGTTTTTTTTATTCTCAACAATATTTTCGTCATCGCATAACATATCACGGTCTCTAACCGTTTCTGATTTTCCCTTCTACATTATGTAAAATTGGTTGTAAAACTCTACCAACTCATCAGCATTTTTTGCTTTTTTCGGTTTAGCTATTGTAATTTACTAAAACAATTAATTACAACTAATATATATTCATATCCTTTATTGACTCTAGAAAATGGAATCATTTCATCAAGATCTGCTTGAAAAAGTTCATCTATACCTTTAAGTTCAACATAGCGGGTAGACAAATTTCTACGAACTTGTTTGTGTAATTCTTTAGCGAATTTATTTTTTACCTTCATTTTTTACATGAATCATTTTCAACTATTTTACAATGATGCGCGTATCTTCTATGCTCCCATTTTGGGTTGTCCGCTTCCTCCCAAAGATCGATGGTGACTCTGTAATCGATACAGCAAGCCGAATCCCTTTCTCCTTAACAATAAAAGCCTGTGTTAACCATATCATCAACTTTTGGATAGGGTTTAGGCCAAAAAGGAAATGTTTCTTTCACCAATTCTTTAGTTTCTTTGGCGATTTTTTTACACTTTGGATATTCTACCAAATTTCCAGAAATATTTCACAACCAGGGTTTGCTATCTTGTGAAGGAAATTAATATGACTGTTAATTTTACTAAACCGGATTCCCATCTACAACCACAGCACACAATATTTTGTTACTGTTTTGTGCTGTAAAACCCAGATTTGACCAACTCCTTAGTAGAACAACTGTATACTGCATCACTCCAACGGCCCGTAACATCTCTGTTGTTGTTGTTGTGGTGCCGGAATCAGTCATCCTGGCTGCTAAACTCTTGGCGACGATAGAACGAGAGTCGGTCATGATTTACTATACGGTTTCCGGGGTGGTGCTTGTAACGTAAAACCGTCTAGTTGATTGGATACTGGTCTGCTAGACTCACCGGTTAAACTTTCTTCTTTTCCACGATCCGCTGCCAATCTTATCCAACAAATGCCGTTTCTCGCCTCCTTATGTTCGGAATCGTTGCCTACGTGATGAATGGTAATCAAGTCGTCTCGAAAATGAACTCTACGGTTATTGCCGGACATCACCTTTATACTGTCTCTCGAAACACTGAGCGCAAGACTTTTAATACAGAAACATTAGCCTTGAACATGACGCAATTTGTTAGGCGAGATTCAATTAAGTTGCGAAACTTTTATCATTTCCGTGTAATTAGAATACATTATACTTGTATGCCTTGCGAAACCTTCCTCATTAAAATAATTGACGTCTTTACGTAACTGTGGGAATTTACATTGCGAAACATGTTTGTCGCAATTGTGTTGCGAAACCTTCCTCATTAAAAATAATTGTGGTAGCCTTGTACGTGTTGCGAAACTGTTTTCGCAATAGACATTTGAAATTCAATGTTTAAGTCAAAGGGATGAAATTGGATAAATACCCTTAAAATTAAATAATCATATACGCACTTTCTTTTTCTATATGCTCAGTCGGATGGAAGCCGAACTCTTCTGCCCTTGACAAAATGAGTATCCTCTTCTTTGCAAAATTTTCCTTTTTTTTGTCGACACCGCCGTTTCTCGCCTTCTTACGTTCGGAATCGTTGCCTACGTGATAAATAGTAATCAAGTCGTCTAGAAAATGAACTCTACGGTTGTTGCCGGACATCTCCTTTATATTGTCTCTCGAAATACTGAGCGCAAGACTTTAAGTACAGAAACAGTAGCCTTGAACATGACGCAATTTGTTACGCCAGATTCAATTATGTTGCGAAACTACGCAATGGAAGATTTTTATGGAAATCCGTCTCTACACAAGTTGAGTCTTGTGATTTCTTACACATCATTCTTGAGTTTCTCTTAATACTGTAAATTATTTCTGCTTTTGTTTTATGAACCGTGTTATCAGTTTCTAAGGCCTTTTTTCATCACAAAGTTTAGATATAGTTTCTTCAGAAACTTGTGTTTGGTTCATATCAACCTCAATTTGTTTTATTTTTGCTTTGTATTCGTCACACTGACTACATGTGTCTGTTCTTGGGTAGCCGAAACTTATATTAAAATGTTTGTTAAACATATCCCTGTATGTTTCGTAAGAAACCTTGAGCAATGGGTAGTCCTGGATGTACAAATCGTGCATTTTTTATGTTATACTTTTGTCTAAGTAGGTTTTTGAACTATCATGCAGGCTGTAATGAGCCTTGCGACTTTTAAACGATCTAATGTGGTCACACACACTTTTGAAGGTACTGTATTAACATTAATTTTGTGTGGTCTGTTTGTATGTTTACTACGACGATCAACAGGTGCCTTTCCATGAACCGAAAGTGCAGTTAATGGCAAGTTTTAATGTTATAGTTTTTCTGTTTGTTATAAGATGTAATGACATAAAAGCTTTGTGGCAAACTGCAATTTCCATTACTGTGTCTCCTTTCTTCACACGTACTTTGTACGAATAGGAACTATCATTAGGACTGGGCTAAACTGTTTCTGGCCTAGGCCTGCGTTGAGTTACTTCATGTATTGAAATAAGACCGCTCAAATGTGCATTTTGTTCATTGTACCCAGACATAAGATTTAAGTGATTAATAATCTTTTTCCTTTCCTCAATTGTTATGTTTATAAAGCATCGAAACCGTCTGCAATTACAAGGGTCACCAGTTTCCAAACTTTGGTGCCGTATTTGCTTACTAACTTCAGAAAGTCTGCAATAACACACAGGGATCTTCTTCACTTTCACAACTACTCATATCGTTTTAAAATAAAAACGAATCACTAATAAAGTAACAAATAAACACAGAGCTGTACTCGTATGGTAAACCGTATGGCAAACATAACCTCAAATGGAAGTAAAACAAAACAGATCATATGATCACTGCCATGTAATGGCAATAGGTTGACTACGATCGTTATTGCACTGGAGCGCTCATACTATGACCGTTCTTCCCCTGTGCGTTTAATTTTCTCTATGTAATATTTTTGACTATGATCATTTTTAACCTGAACCAATGATGCTATGTTGTAGAGCTTTCCAACAATATAAATATATATATATAAAAAAAGTGACTTTGATCGTTTTCCCCTGGACCCTTTAAATATCAGTTCAAGCGTACAACGTAAACCATAACGTCTGCAAATGCCAATAATGGCGTCCACCTAGCTTGGCTTAGAAATGTTTAAATTCTTCGGTCTTATATTCGAAATCAAAAGTAAATTAACGTACTGAAGTATAGTCAGAACTGAGGTCACTTATAGAATATGTTAAATTTATGTTAAACTTACCAAAATGCGTGCAGGACCAGTAAAGACAGATTGAAGCCGTTGGAGTAAGGAGACCCATTTGTAAAAAAAAAGGCATGGATGTGGACTGATATCTTTGATCGGGGTGTATAGGAAAGGGAATTTGTTTCATTTGCTTATTTAAATTTTACGATTAATGAACGTGAGCGTGAATGTTGTTATAATAGTTAATTTATTTACTGGTTTAGTGATTTTGTGGCTACAGAAATACTTGCTTGAATAAAGGCCTCCACAGTTTGATCAGATGACATGTGATAAAGTTGAAGAGTTAGTCTTAGTTTTATTAAATGGTATTGTTTTTCCTATTTCTTTATCATCCATTACCTTTGGGTTAAAAACATTGTTATCATTGTTTATTAAAATTTTGCAAAGCTTTCTTTTTTTTTCAGTACTTCAGTGTCAGAAATCTAAAAATATGGTGGAACATCAGATATATCTTTGTGTTAAGCCATATGTCTACCATTTTGGTCTGTAAAGATCCACAATATTTGCACCAATTTTGTTTACTCTTAAGAGGATTCTGCACCCAGAGGAGTATTTTTTTAAATTGGTAAACAAGTTTTATTTTTTTATTTTTATTTATGTTTAACACATGCAAAAACTATGATCTAGACCTTTCACTGACCAATATTTAGTTTTTTTTTTTTGCAAGTAGTAAGAAGTGACATTTTATGTAGTAAAACTTGTCATGCATTTTATTTTCCTATTCTATTCCAAAAAATATGACATTTTTTGTTTATTTTTAAAATAAGTAATTATTGGGTCTTTGCAATTGATAATGCATAGGAATTTGCCTTATATAAAGGAAAATATGTGGTAAAAATTTCAGGATGATATCTCTAACGGTATTGGAGAAGTATAAATTTTTGTGTTAGAAAACAGGACAAAACTCAACTTTCGGATATTCGCAAAAAATGAAAACCACACAACCTCAAGCAGTAAAGTGGGCTCTGTAACTATAGGCCTAAACTTTTTATTCTTGTTTTTATATAACACCTTATACAACTATTTCAAATAATGCTGCTAGGCATAAGTAGCCTATTGACTTACCATAAACACTAGGCCAGGAATTATTGTAAGGGTTCAATGTACATGATTTCGTTGACCTCAAAACACTAAAACTTGAGCACTGCAGTTTAAAATTCCCCAGCACCATAAGTCAAACCTTCTGCTTCCCTCAGTCTTTCTTCTTCTTCAATTTGATCCATTCTCAACCTCATTCTATACTATATTTTGTTCGGAAACTCTCAACCTACACTTATCAAAGTTTTTAGCTATCTTCCAGCCGTTCTTTCCGAGCCCGATGCCTGCAGCAGATTGGTTGTTTGTACAGGTTTTCAGGTAACCAGTGTTTTACACACTTACCTTTCAAAACTGTCTTGAATACAGGCCTCCACAGTTTGATCAGATGGCATATGATAAAGTTGAAGGGTTAGTCTTAGTTTTATTAACCCATTAGTGCATAAAGTTAAAAGTTTTGAAAAAAACTTAATTTATTCTTAAAACCTGTTCCTAGTGCTTTAATTTAAAGGGGAAAAATAAATATAAAAATGTTTCATACCCAGATCTTGTGAAAATGGCTGTCTTATAAATAGGACAACTTTAAATGGCACAGGGACAACTTTCTTTGTTTTAGAATTTCAATGCCAGGTTCTTCCCAATTATTACTTTTCTGAGAGGTTTATAATAAAACTTCTTTTTTGAGAAAACAAGGTTTTATTGAATTAAACTGATAAGTATAAAACACATATTTTAAAAGTTTAGGTTAGTTCAAACTAGATAATAGTAATAAATTGTATCATAAAAAAAACCTTTGACTGTTATCAGGAGCTGTGGTAACCCATGAAGCACCTTGGATGTAGTCCCACATTACACTTTGAGCAAATAAATTTTGCTTTCCCAGGACAATAGGCACACCTTCGCTGTTTTTCGATTTCCAAAGGCCAATGGTCTCCCTTGTCTTGTCGAATGTCCAAGAGTGGTTTTGGAGGAAATCTGCCTTGAGAAGATGGTTTACCAAACTGTTTCAGGATTGTAAGCGCCAAGTTTCTTCGGAACTTTAAAAGTTGGTTGATAGACTCTTCAGGAGGAAGCAGTTTCCTGTTGAGTATCCAAGAGTTAACCACTGAAGCATCAAAAAGATATACAAATATCGGCCACCACCACTTTCTTATCCGCATTCGGGTTCTGTATGCAGCAATATTTTGGTATAAGAGATCCACTCCTCCCATTCCCTTATTATAACTTGCGTAGACTGTTGGCTGTTGTACTTGTACTTTCGACTTCTTTTCTCTAGACCATCTAGTTGCAGTGCCCACATTGAGACTTTCGTAGTTTGTCGCAGCTGTAACTACACTATTGTCATTCCATCTAACTACCATCACGTTGTCTGTGGACCTGAAATCATAAGCTCCCCTTACTTCACTTTGTAGTTCTTTATTGCTCTTCAAAGGACAGTACTCAGTTCTATCAGCTCTCAATGTGCCGGTTGCACACATCCCAATGTTTGCTAGATGTTTCAAAAGTGCCACAGACGTAAAGTAGTTATCTATGAAAATCTTATGACCACAATTATTTGGAACTTCAGCTTTTTCTAGTAAGGATACTACAACATCTCCACCAACACCAAAATAGCTTTCACGAGCATTTGCCTTGCCTGTGTTATGTCAAAACTAATGAGATAGCCATTTGATGAACATAAAGCCCAGTTTTTAAAGCCAAATCTAATCGGTTTTCCTCTAATATATTGCTTAGCATAGTGCTTTCCATAATATGGAATCATGCTTTCATCAATCGATAAATTTTCATCCAGTCCCCCATGAAGCGCGAAAGCAAGATTTAGTCTGTCAATAAACGGGCGTAGTTTGTACAGTCGATCAGAGTTTATATTGTTGTTGTCATTCAGGTGTAAGAAACGTAGGATCTGTTCAAACCTATTGCACCGCATACTTTCAGAAAGCAAAGTGGGAACATCATTTTCTCTTGACCAGTACATACGTTTATTTGGGTATTTAGCATATCCTGACATTAGTAATCCACCTAAAAATACAAGTAATTCCTCCTTTGTAAGATACAAACTAACATTTTTTTGAAGGGCGTACAAATTACTCTGTTCACAGATAAGTTCTAACATTTCATCATCAAAATATAGTGAAAAAAAATCAAGAGGAGATTTGCATTCCATGGCCTCATCAGAACACGGTTTTGGGTCGCATGATGTATTAATTTTAAAATTAGGCTTATTAGTGTTCCATTGATTAATTTTTTTATGTTTAGAATTTCCTTTAGTTTGTTTTTTTGTTAAAGGTTTGTTTGTCTGTTTGTTTGTTTTGCAAATCTTTCTCATTTTAGTTTTTTCAGGTGGATCAAATTCACTTTCCGAATCATAATACTTATTAGGTAGGCTATTTTTTCTAGGTCGCTTACCTGAAGAAGATGCCGCTGATGGTTGTCCTGTGGATGCATGTAATACACTATTTACAGAAGGTGAACTATTTACATTAGGCGAACTATTTACAG
>JAGFPH010011716.1:0-12102 GCA_018207615.1 Philaenus spumarius | reverse complement strand
ACTATTTACAGAAGGTGAACTATTTACATTAGGCGAACTATTTACAGGGACCTGATCTTCATCAATACAGGCTGTTTGAACTTCACATTTACTATGCAATAAATTACGTCCAAGATGATTTAGATTTCCTTCGTGTTCTTCGTCAGATTTGTCACTGTCAGCATCCGTTTCTCCTTGATCATTTGGAGGTGTAACATAAATAAGAATTTCTGATTCATCGTTAGTTCCTTCCAATTCAGCCAAAATATCTTTCAGAGAAAGCCTGGAAAAAAATTGTAGAGGTTATGTTAGTACAAGAAAAATTAGGCCTTTATTTTAGCAGCAAATGTCATATTTTACGTTGGTTTAGCTTTGTATTCAAATGATAAATAAAATGAAATAAATTAAATATTACTGAAAAATAAACTAATTTGGAATGAAAGTGTTCATACAATAGTAAAAACAATCCTAAAAATAGCCTAGTGTTCCAACTTAAAAAAAATTTGTGTTTGACGAGTCAACTTACTCAGGCGCATAGCGTCTTAAAAATAAGACACTGCTATTTAACCTAACCTAGAAATAACAAATAATATATCATGGCCTTTAAATAATAATAGATTATGTCAAAATGTTATTTGTAAGTAGTAACAGTAATAGAAACAAATAAATTTATTTTTATGAACTAAATATAAAATAAACTTACCCTTCATGCGTGGTTACATAATTATTCTTCGACATTTTCCCTTGTTATGAAGAGAGGTTTTGTCAACAACAGCTCACAATGTGCTTTTCCTCTTCCCTATTGTATTGAGGAAGCAGTGGTGCCAACTAAAAGATTAAAAATCAAAATACCCCCATATTATAGCAATTTATCCACGTGTCTTATTTATAGGACGCTATGCACTAATGGGTTAACTGGTATTGTTTTTCCTATTTCTTTATCATCCATTACCTTTTGGTTAAAAGCATTGTTAGCATTGTTTATTAAAATTTTGCAAAGCTTTCTTTTTTCTTTTTTTTTCTGTACTTCAGAGTCAGAAATCTAAAAATATGGTGGATTATCAGATATATGTTTGTGTTAAGCCACATGTCTACCATTTTGGTCTGTAAAGATCCACAATATTTGCACCAATTTTGTTTACTCTTAATCGTTCGTACAGGCAGTGCGTTTTCTTGTGGCTGCTATTCCACCTGAAACATACCGAAAAAAAATACACGATTAAAAGGAAAAAACGAATCATATTAGACCTGATAAATAAGACCTGGTGGTAGAAATAAATGTTGGAAAGCTGGAAATCGTTTTGATCGCTTTATTTGACATCACATTGAAGTATCCTAGGTTTGCACCACCCCCGCTGCGAGCTTCAAAGGAGGGTCCACAAAACCTCAACATTTTCGGACTTTTCCAGTTTTTTGCCTTTAACTCCTAAAGTAAGCATCTTACAAAAAAATGTTATCTTTTACAAATTAAAGAGCACTAAATTCTGCGTTGGTTGGTTACCATCAACGTTTAATTTGACCCTGAAAATAATCAAAATCTATGGTAAAAAAATGATGATTTATACCAACTTTGCTTAAAAAGTTAATATAAAGATTTTTAAACGTCTGTGTCGTGGAATCGGCTATTCTAAATGAAAAGACGTGCTGAATGAAAGTTGTAGGCCAACTAATTCTGCGTACCTAACATTTCAAATTCTATCAAGTCTACAAATAGAAACTTAAATTTTTCGATCTGCCGTTATATGCGTAGCAGTTAGCAAAAAGGTACCTTTCAGTCACAAATCTACTCCCTCACTAATTAAGTTTAGAAAATGGTATTGACGTAGGCTCAGATGTGGCCTAGACGTGCGTGTTTGTAGAAATTGTGTAAATGCCTGCAAACAGAAACGAAGGTAAGTATTTGGTAAATATGGTGAAAGGAATGATTGACGGAGTTTGCTCGGAAGGTAGTGGTGCTGTAAGTCGGTTGAATTTGAGACGTTATTAGACTTCTTGAATTACGAAAGTGCTGAAAATCGCTGGGGACCAGACCCCTTTAATTTCCCCAGAGTGTGGTGATTGCCGGCAGTGTAGGCACTGCTAGGTCGCCGTTTTCCTGCCTTTTTATCTTTTTGAAGGAAATCGAGTTTCTGCGAAGGTGAGTCGGCAGCTGAGGACAGCAGAGAAGATGGCAGAGCGACGTAATTGAATTAAACCCGTTTTCAGGATTGAATTAGAACAACCGTGTCTTTCTTTCTTCAGCCTGCAGTGATGTGTAGTGGTGAGTTCAGCGTAGTAGAGATGTTGGTGGTGAGAAGTGTCTCTGGAGAGAGTTGGCAGCGGACTGTCTCAAGGCCTTGCTGTAGACTTACTTTTACTTGGCCAGATAGACACTTCCTCGTTCTTACGGATTTCTTTTGTTTTTAGTACGCTTTTTTCTCTTTTTGTAGGTCTAAGTTGATCATACAACTTCACCTACTATACGAACTCTGCTTCAGAACTACTATATGGCACTACAGAACTATGGTTTCTGTCTATCTGATGTAGATGGTTCCAAGTCATAAGAAACAGTATTTTAGTTTTCCAGATATGATCTTACTGGTACTTCCAATGTGCACGAAGATTCTTTTAGGCCAACATTAACTTTCTTCTCGATGTATTCATTAACAGCTAAACTTACATCTATTGAGGCAGAATTAGTTTTTCCAATGTTTTTCTCCATTCTTTACAGCTATTCTATTTGCCCCTATAAAAAATCCATTATGTACTTATACCCACCAAAGTCAACACAGTTTTATAGTTTTATTCATTGATGCGTAGGTGCAGTTATTCATCAAAAATAAAACTAAATATGAATATTATGAAGGATGAAGTTGTAAATAGACTATCAAAAGACAAAGTTTAAATAGATTATAAAAATCATTATATAGGTTTGTCATTCTTGGTGTAGGCCTAATGTCTGTGTATTTTACCACTGAGTTTTTCTTCTCAGTGTATTTCAAGGCTTTATGCATAAACTATAGAATAATTCTTTAGTCAGGCACATAGTATATAAATCCATATAATGTTTTGACGTCTTGCCTGGAACAAACCATTTATAATATTACTAACAGGTTTAAACACAAAACCTCCGACAGCGAAATGTTAAATCTATATAAAGTTTTGAAAATTGCGGTAAAAGTTTTCTCTACACTAATGATAAGAACTTTCTCCAAAATAAGTTCATTTAGTAATAAATCTGTACTAATAATAATTAATTATAATAAGTACTTTACCTTTTTTTAGCACTAAATCCATTATACATCTCTACTACTCATAATCACTGGTTATTAATTTATTACTGTACTTATTTTAACTACTTAACTTTAAATTGTGTTCATTTAGACAAAAAAAGAGCTTACTAAGTAGCAACAACAAGGTTTACTTTAAGTTTTTAAGTAATGTAAATCTTTCAAAAATAATCTATTGTATCTGGACTTAATACAGTTCGGTTATGAAAATTCTGTACAGCCAAACTATTGTATGTGGACTTAGGATTGTTTGGCTACAAGAAAGAAAGGACTTGAATTTTTATTTTTATTCCAAAAAATCTAGATTATGCAGAAACTACCACTGAATACAGGGGGGAAAAATATAATAATTGGTAAATTTTTTTTGTAATTGGTACCATTTTTTTTAGGCCACTTTTGTACTATGATCCTAAAAGTGATCATTATGCAACGACTTAGTATATATAAGTCGGGGAAAGCCTTACCTGTTTTATGTTTCTTTGGGTCATTTTTTGATTGTTTTGTAATTATTTGTAATAAGATATAGGTATAGTACACAGCTATAAAATAATTAAAATTATACTTTTATTTACATTAAAAAACATATGAAATCCAAATTAGAACTAAAATATGAGTAATTAACCTGTGTTATAACTAAATAAAACCAAACTTGAAAGTAAAAACCAAATTAATCTCTAAAAAAATCAACTAAAATAGAAGCAAACATTTATTTATTCTTTTACAAATTTAAATATTCATGAAAAACTAATTTTAGAAAAATGATTACATAAGAAAAAGTTTGAGCTTTACAAAAAAATTGGTTTTTTAAAAACGTGTAGGCTATTCATTATTGATGAAACTTGAAAAAACAGTTATTATTTTTGTCTAGGCACAGGTGCATTGCATTTAGTGCATTTTATCACAGTGAACTTATTGCAGTGTTCATTTTTGCATCTCATTTTCTTGTCTGTATGTTCAGGCCAATTGGAAGTCTGGTCTCGCTGAACGTCTTCTGTCTGTCGATGTACTGTTGGTTGGTATTTTTGTTTTTCTTCCTCTCTTGATTATCTTCAACTGAAGTTGATGGTCTGCCTCTTTTTGGAGTTACATATGTACGAAGTTTGCACATTGTTTCTCCCAAATCAATCCTAAATTGACATAAATTAAGTTATTTCGAACAAGATGGTTTCTGTCGCATCACTCTTTTATACAATATCCACGCGTTAATGACAGATATATCTAAAAGATGGTAGAAGATGCGCATATACCATTTTTAACTTCTCATAATAATGCGGTATTTTTCTATCAAGCTGTCTAGGTTGTCGACGCCTCCCATATGTTTATTATAGATCAGGATAACAAGTGGACATTTTACTTGTATTTTTTGTTTATTTTTTTGTCAAATCTTTGAAAATGTTTTACAGGATCAGAACCAACTAATGTTGACAACATTACTACAGGCTTATTGTCCTTCCAGAAAACATTAGAGATCTTAGTACCATCATAATCTTCTACATATTCAACGATATGTCCTCTTTCTAACTGAATCGTTTATTGCAGAAAGCACCTAAGTGCACTTTTCTAACTTTCGAAAACTAAAAAAAACTGTTTTGCAGCTTAAGTATAGGTCTAGTCTACTCCAAAAATTTTTTTTACCAAATGAAAACATGCTTTTGGGATAACCTATCAAAAAATTTTTTTTTGTTGTTTTTTGTTTTTGAGTTATACATTTTTGAAAAAATTGCACTTAGGTGGTTTCTGCAATAAATGAGTTTTCCCAAAGTGATTAAAAAAAATTATTATTAAAACTAAGTCAACCCTTAGTTTTTAACTGTTTTTGTATCAAAGGTAAGTAATAAACATATTTAAGTATAAAAAGATTGTTTTTAATAGGTTCAAATCGAAAAATACAAGTAGTCTAAACCATAAAGTATGTCAATATAGAAAGATCTGGCCTTATTCAGCTTCTGGCAAATCCTTGTTAGTAGTTGGCCATTGGATGATATTGTTATAATAAGCTTCATATCCAACAATGTATTTCATCAAGCCTTTTATGTCATCTATCTTTTTTCGCATCTAAAACCAAAAATCTGACTGTGCAAAACCCGATAAAATTTTAAAATTTGTTATAGCCTTAAACAAATGTTTAGCTGCAAGTAAACATTTAAAATAATATTTTATGTTAATAAAATAATATTATGAGCTTGGTAAAATAAAATTAAACATACCTTCCCCAAAGGATAAGCTTTCTCTGTTGGTAGTTCTGGAGGGTTAGCAGCTTTTAGCAATGAGAAGGTGGATGTTGTTACTCCTCCAATGTATTGGTTTGCGACCACTTTTCCCTTAGTATCCTTCTTGTAGAGGAACTGCTTGTACGTAGACACTTTGAATGGCAGCTTATTTTCTTTGGGTACTCCCCTGCCTAATGTTTCGTCCGACATTGGCATTTTCTTATATGATTCGGGCCACCACTGTTTGAAACTGAGAACATGTAAGGTGATGCACAGTAAATCGGCCAGATTTATTAGCTTTCAGCATGAGCTCTGCATATTCATCAGGGGTGTAAATCCTGTCCACCTTTCTCAAGAGACGCTTTATGCTCCCAAAATCTCGGTCACATGGGGAAAATGAGTGGCCACGTACAGGGAAGTTGTGAGTTATTGTTTCAAACCGACCTGAGTCACAGAGGTTTAGTAAAAAACGCACAACTGTATGATTCTTATTTTGGCCTGATGGCCCATCACAAAACAGTATGAGATGCTTCACATTAACTGGAATGTCATTGAAATAGTTCAGTAGCATTGAACATACTTCGTCTGGGCCTTTGTTTGCTTCGCCCTCATGATAAACATACAGTTTGGAATTATTAGTTTTCAAATCGTGTAACGAAAACACATTTACCCAGAGCTGCCTCATATAAAAAACCTCCTGTACAGGTATGTGCGGCAACGGTAAGTTTTGCATAAAGTCAAAGGCTAGTGCGACCGTGTTGTCATCTTTGTTTTTGCTTGCCTCATCCATAGCTGTGTAAAAATTTTTTGCTCGCCTTGAGTGTATCATTTTGTCAGCAGCTACATTTCTTTTAGCATTGTCACTCGAACTCTTGTCTTTCAGTAGGACCGACAGTTTTTCGCAAGTTGAACACACATCTACTTGTGGTCTTCCAAAACAGTAAGCAAAGTTCTCTTTAAAGTATTTGTTGTAGAAACTATAGTTAACTTTATTTTTTAGATCTGCGTTGTCTAAAATAAACATTGAATGCATTTTTGCGACATCAAGCCTAGCGTCAAGATATTTTTTAGGTTTTCCCCCATAATGGGTTTCTTTGACATCAAACTTCTCAATGTGTTGCTGTATTCTCACACAAACGTTACCTGGAAGAGCGTTTCCACTTCTAGATTTTCCCCTCATATCCACAGGGCTTTTGTGAAAGACAGAACATTTATTTATTCTTTTGATTCTATTGTCTGAAATTCCAAACACTTTAAAAAAAACACCTCTACAAACTTGAGTTAGAACCCCATTTAATTTCAAGTTATACTTGTATGAATGGGATTTTTTGTATTTCGAGTCATCAGTAGGCTCGTCAGGGTTTTCTTGAGCGTGCCCATTATTTACATTAGGTTCTTGAGCTTGCTCATTATTTACATTAGGTTCTTGAGCTTGCTCATTATTTACATTAGGCTTACGGCGTCTACGTTTCACAGGCATAACCTCCATTAAAGCTTGGAGGTACGTGTCTTGGGTGTTTTTACTTTCCAAAGAGTAAAATGTTTCAAATAGTTCTCGTTTTATTTCATCTGTAAGTTTAGAATAACATTTCAAATTGCACTTACAGTTTACATCATTCAGCGGGGCTTTGCTGGGAACTTCTTTTCTTTTGTATGAGACGTACTGCAGACCTTTGAGCCTAGCATTCTTAATAATGTTCCGTTTGTATTTTTCTTCGTGCACAACTCCACTCCTACGCTTGGGATTAGGTTCATCATCTGAACTAGCCGACATGGCTTAGGAACTATATAATGTAATAATACACAACAAAATAACACCTAAATTTCACCGATAACTCACTAAAACTAACCACTCAGTGTCAGGTAACTTAACCTTATAATCAAACAACACAGGCTAGCACAAAACAAGGTGATGTCATCAGGGCCGCCAACCATTACGAGTGAAATGTACCGCAGAAAGAACCTAAGCAACGGCGCTTGGGTTCTTTCTGAAATAAACGGATTATTTTCAAGTTTGCCAAATAGCATTGTTGGCGTGGAACATAGGTCATTTCTGCACTAAAAGATGTATTTACCTATCAACTATACATTTCCAACAAAAAAACATCATATGATATTTTGTCACTTAGGTGCTTTATGAAATAAACGATTCAACTGTTTGGACTATTTATCATCTGGAAGCTTACAATAATTAATAATTCTGTTTCTTCTAGCTGTTCCTAGGGAAGGGATACCTTTTTTTTTAAATAATCCAACAAAGGAAGTATAATAATTATCAAAATACACTTTATGGTTTTGATGAGGAGTTACAGATCTGGTCAAACGCACCAGAACGTTACTACTCGCATCCAGGTCAGGTTCATTTTGAAGGCAAATGTTTTCTCTGCCTGTATACATTTCTAAATCATAAGCAAAGCCGGATACGCCACATAGCAAAAACATTTTGCAACCATACTTATATGGCTTATCCGGCATATACATTTTTAAATGATGCCGAGCCTTTGTTGTGCAAATCTGCTCATCAACACTAAGACTTTCTTCTAATGGTATCGATTTAAATTGATTGACACCATGATCGAACACTGGCCTAATTTTACAGGTTTTGTCATCCTTATTCTCTTTATTATTGCCATAAAAATGGAGGTTACGTCTGATTTGTTCAAACTTGTTAACCCCCATTGTGTCTTTTATAAGGGCAGTGCCTATGCTTGAATGCCAGTAAAGGCGGACATTTTTCATCACAACAATTGATGATAAAATACAGATGCCTAAATAATTTTGTATATCACTAATAGTTACATCTACAGGCTTATTTGGATCAAGCTGTGAGCTGTATAAGGATGACTGTTCTGAAATTATTTTTAACAAATCTGTAATAAAAAAGTAACTAAAAAATTCATACGGTGTTTTCAAATTTCATCTGGTAGTAAAGTATATCCTTTAAATTCGACATAATTTACTTTTAAACTTTCCTTCTTCCATAAAATGTTTCTTTTAATTTTCTTCTGAGGTAACCTTAAATGGTTTGCTTGGTTAGAGGAATTGTCTTTTGTTAGGTTAGTATCATTTTCAACTACTTAAACTGTACCTCCAGAAGTGGAAGGTTCATTTAAATCACTTAAAGTTATAATGTCGCCATTTTCTGTGATATTAAAAACATTTTCATTTGACTTACTGGTAAAAAGTTACTTTTATTAGCAAGAATTTCATCCACATCTATTTCTGATTCATCTTCACTATCACGAGGCACAGGAATAGAAAAAACAATGTCTTCAGTAATTTCCTGAAGTTCACCACTTTCACCTACAATATATACACGTTCTGCCAGCACAAATAAATACTAAACATTTAAAAGATGTTCAAAACTAATAAAACTGTAATACACTTGTATAAAACAACACAAAAGTCAAACAATCACACCGGCTAACAAGCTACTTTTAGGTTATTTCACATAAGAGCAGAAAGCTAAGGCTTAAGGCGCATAATGATCACTTTTGGGATCAAGCAGTATTTTCTAAGTAAATATTGTAATAAGATTCCGAATTTAAAGACATTTATATAAAATAATAGTATAATAATGTAAAAATATAAAAAACATGTTTTCCTTTTGATTTAATAAATTTTTGTATAGTATAAACTATTTCGAAAATAGTGAAAAATCCTAAACTTTATATGGCTGTGGTTGTTTGACAAAGAGGTTGATAATTTACTGAAAAGTAATGCTACCTGCCGGAATTTTATAGAAATACAAGCTAAACATTGTAGGAATAGACTCTAATGCATGTTGATGCTTTTTAGACTCATAGTATTCGTTTTTATACGTGTTTAAAATCATTCATCATAAAATCATTCATTTTTAGATCACTATGCAATTTTGGGTGAGATAGTATGGCACAGTTTTTTTCATTTCCTAGCTATAAAAGCAAAGAAAATACTGTTTGGTTCAATAGAAAATGATATTTTGTAGCATAATATCAAATCAAAATGTGTGACTAGGGTTGCGCCTCAAAAAGCCTTTCAACCATTTCTCTCCTGCCATACCCTTAGATTGAGCAAAATTGTTAGGCAACTTATGTTTTATTGCAAGTTGATAGGCCAGAACTCTGATATCTCTTCGTCTAAGGCCGTAAAACCGTTCATCCATAGTTTTACAGTAAGTAACCATCTCTGCTTCCAATGTACCCAAAACTGGCCTTCTACCAAGAGGAACTGATACTAAATCTTCAATAGTTTTTGTTGGGTGGTTAACAAACATTTTCTAATGTAAAGATCGAGTAACATTAAACATTTTTGAAGCCTTTAGAAACCCCATTTCCTTTTTTCTTTTTTTGACAACATTCATTGCCTTAAGCATGTCTTCTTTCTTCCACTTCTTTCTTGGCGGCATCTGAAACATACCACACCACCACTGTGTAATACGTGCCTAATATCGGATATCCGATATTAATTCCTCCCCACTATCCGATATTAGGATGGAGGCAAACTCGTGGCAAACAAAAACTTAACCTCAAAAGTAAGACCGCTACGCAATATTTGACGACAGATCATTAATCTACACTATTCTACAGCTATGTTACATATAGTAGAAGTTAAAACATACCTTTGTTTATAGCTTCAGATAAAACACCAAGTAACAACTGAAAATATTGCAAATCTTGAAAAACACACAAAATTTAACAGCACCGGCACAGATCACGACAGGCTTCTCAAACTCACATGAGAGAGGTCGGGCGGGGAGAGGGGGACGTGCTTGAGCTGTTTTCCGCTCGGAGCAGCACGACTGTCAGCTGAGATACAGTGGTATTCGATATCATGCAAGTATCCGATATTTGGTCGGTTTATCTTACTAATATAATACACGACATTGGAATATATAGAATACTAATGACACAATAATTGTATAATTATATATATATACGTATATTATGTAGAATAGTAAAGTATATGAAAATAAAAGTTTAAAAACAACTTTTAAATCATGTCTTATTTATTTGAAATGAACTAATTTGTTCAGGGGAATTTAAATATTGCGCTCATAAAATAATACAAAATATAGAATAAATGGGGATATACTTAAACATAGTAATATGAAGAATTATAGTAAATAGTATTTGCAAAGTTAAGATTTGTTATATCTGGTTTTACTTGCGAAGTTGCAGTTTGTAGAGAAAAAAACACTTATTTGTTCAAGAAGCCCGGGATCTTGAGCTGTATCTGTTCACACAAACCTATAAGAAAATCTCGGCATCTTTCCTTGATTAATAACATATCTTGCGTATTATTTAACTCTCTTGTAGATTCTAAGAAGGAATAACGCAAATTAATGGAATTTCACTTCATTACGTAATATGTGAATTTAAAATGAGCGAGGTCCTTTTTCGCATTTGCTCAAATCTTGTAGCGGGAATTATAAATTAAGAAATGTGTATAAAAGCGAGTGAAAGTCGCCTAAAAGCTTGAAGGGGTTGACATTTTCTGCCTGAAATGATTTGTTGAATTCAGTTACGGGTTTTAAAATGTGTTTCAAGAAGGTTAAATATGCAAAGTTGGTTTGTTAACTTAACAAATTGTTTAAACGGTCTGCCGTATACACCTTTCCTCATCTTTTGCTAACGAAAAGTGAAGTCCCATTGCTCTATAATCTTTGATATCGCTTCAAGCCGAGCTAACCATCAGGTTCCTAACAATCTGTAAATTTTTAAGGGTTTTTTATCAGCCATTACTTCTTACAACTCCCTGTTTTACATTTGTCGCTTTGAACTATTTGAAAACCAATATGGCATTCTTTTACAATAAAGCATAAACTCCTCGGCAAACATTTACACGCATGTTTAGCTGGTAGATGAAGAGAATGGCACACATAGTTCACTACTTTAATCTCTTTGTTTCTTTTAAAACATCCATGAAACACCATGAAGCAAAATAATGGTATTTGCCCCATTGACGCCAATTCCTATAAGGATTTCAATTAATCCTCCTTAATTAACCTTTAATTCCTCCTTTAAATTTCAATTAACCTATAAAAGGTTGTAATTACTTTTTTTATTATTTTGCACATGGTTTTTGTATTATCTACAGCAGTGCTTTCGTCAATTATCAATGAATAGTGCCAATTACCAATATCGGTCCCCAAATCTTGGAATATACATGGGGATATTATATGTTTTATTAAACCTGTACATTTTGTCCTGTGTAATTTTATATCATTTAATAATATTAATGAACTATCCAAATTTTTAATAAGCGAGCTAAGATGGTCAACTGTTGAAACTGAGAAATGCCCCGCAACTTTCCTTTTTTCTAAAATAGTTTATTTCTTGAAATCCGTAATTTTTTGCCAGTAAACACTTTTTTAGAAAGTTTAAATGGATAAATGTTTTTTGCATTTTCAGTGCTGGTAATGTCTTTCTTGTGCGCTTGCAATGAACATTTGTAAAGTTTGCAAAATGCTCTTGTATTGCAAAAAGCCATCCTGAAATAAATAATACAGCTTAAATTAAAATTCCACTAACAATGTATTTTTGAAATTGATGGCAATAGTAGTTTAGTTTCTGCGACAAAAATTATGCAAAATAATTAATAAACGTATTACTTACGGTACAATATTTTAATCTTTCGGAATCGTTGAATTCCGAATAGGGATT
>JAGFPH010011715.1:0-16173 GCA_018207615.1 Philaenus spumarius | reverse complement strand
GGGGTATTGAAATAACCTTAAGTGCACTGTCTGACTTTTACCTGGAAGTTAAGCAAATCTCAGAAAGATTATGACCCATTCAGAGTGTATCAAAAGTCAGTAAAAAGGTATTTTTTTTTAAAGAATTTTAGACGTATAAAAATCTGATACAAGTAAAAAGAAACATTACAAGGTGAATGATAAATTATGAAGGGATTAAAGATAATGTATCTTTGGAATACGTTAAGAGGAGGTCCCACTGAAAATGGTCAAAAATCCCCAAAAATATAATATTTTTTTCTTTACTAAAATTTTATTTAGATTTTCCTGAATTAAAAAAACATAACAAGTTGATGAAAATATATATAATTCTTGGAGATAAATTTTTTTAAAGTTATCATGCACATGCATTTTTGGTGAACCACTTTCGTGGTTAGCCTTGTATAATCACTGATTATAGTACAAACTCTTATGCTGTGACATTTCTTTATACTCTATGGTATATAATATAATACTAGTAGTACTTGCAATCAATACAAATTTAAATGGTGAACTAGGACCATTTGTTTTGCCTAAAATATAACAAATACAATTATTTTTAGAAAACGCGCGATTCCCGAAAGTAGAGAAAATTAAGAGTTAGTTTACTAAAAATGCTAAGGCTCAAAACGTATTAGAGATACTGCAGTGAAATTTTGCATGCTTGCTCTTTACACATACAGGCACAAAGTTATGCATGGGATTTCCATTATCTAAAGTGGATTTTATTATTTTAAATTTTTATAAAAAATTACAAAAAAATTTCAAGTTTAAAAATTTGTAGCCATAAAATCTGAAGAATAATTTTAAATGAATGCATAACTTTGTTGTCAGTATTATACTCTTTCAAATGACACTTCAATACTGGTTCTATTACTTATAGTTACAAAGCTTTAGAGTTTCTGGTGAAACCCTGCAAATCTGCCCAAAATGGGGGGGGTAGGGGAGGGGATAGTTTACAGGTGGTCAAAAAATTATTCTTTTGTTTCAAGTAGCCTAATTAGAGATAGTAAAAATTTAAATAGCTCAAAATAATATACCGTTAAGGATTTAGAATTTTCAGTGGGACCTCACCTTATTTGAACAACTTTACAAATTAATCAACTCAAGTAAAAACGAATGTGGGTACGTCCGTGAGTAACAAAATAATATAGCACATGCCAATAGTTGTATAAAATAACTATCATTTTAAAGACTTATGTTACGTAATTTGAGCTGTCAACAATAAACCAATATTCAGACAAATAACAGCTGTTTTCTCTCATTGCATGTAATACTTAAAACCAAGTCTAGTAACATACTTTGGGGTTACGTTAGGGTTGCCGCACACTGAATGCTGTACTATATAGCGCTGTGTATGCATAATGCACAGCGATGCAAACCAAATATAATACATAGTTTAGTTGCTATCAAAATACTAGAAACGTTCGTTAATTGCATATATTTTCTCTTTGATAAACGTTGTTTATTTTCATTTTCTTTAGGCCTACTTATAAAATAAATAAAACACTGTACCATTTTTTATTTTATTCATAGTTTCGTACTACACAAAATAACTGATATAAATTATTTGCCATCACTTCCAAACTCGTAATCTTTAAATTGTTGTCTTTGTAGTCATGACTACTTGCTGACTACAAACAAGGATGACGCTTTATCTCTTCTATTAAACCTTCCACTTTGTCTCATGATGACAACTGATATTATAAAACCACGGCTTGAAAACCAAGCTAAACCGTTGGATGGCGGGAAATAGAACCAAGCTCGGTAAATATGTAGCATTCGGGAGCCTTTACAACATTAATCAAAACAAACTTCTAATAATGTCAGGATGGGTTATAAGTTATAAAAGTATTATAGGATTTAATATGATATACGTTCGGCTATGAGGTTAGAAATCGCTGAAAATTATATATATTTTAAAAATATTTTTCTTACTTCATTCTTAACAGCATAAAAATAACTTTTAAACTACCAATATATTCTACTATATTCTAAAATATTGATATTTTCATAGAATCATAAAAGATTGAACTTCTAATGTTTGAAAAAATATATAATCTTCTGATAATAAATACTTGAGTCGATTTTAAAATTCACAATAATTATAGTTTTGTTTAAATTACTGTATAAATTATGCTTCGGTTTAAAATAGTTAATTTATGTACTCCTATGATTGAAATTCATGATTTTTGTTTTGTTTTAGAAAATTTATTTCAAATAAAATGTTTAATGCCACACTTTTTCTGTCATGTCTGCTTTTTGACTCAGACATTTTATTACACTTTTAACCCTTCTCTTTAAAAAAAAAAAAAACGTGTTTCAGATATTCGCAAAAAATGCATGTTTTTGATTCTTTTATGGCTCCTGATTAAAAATGTAAAAAAAGGATACATTGCCAAGAGTAAACTAAAACATTTCAAAGAGATTAAAGAATTAAACAATGTTTGTTCGCAGAGTTTTTTATGTACAATAAATATAAGATAATGCACACAAAAACTGACAAATAAGAATTTACTTATTTGTATTTATTAATTTCTTATAAATAATTCCAAATGATAAAACAATAATACAACAAATAAATTTACAAAATTATCTAAGGTAAATAAATCAAAGAGTATTTAGAATCTAATCACTAAAAATAATGTTTTTTTCTAACAAGCTGGCCTTTATATATTTTCAATTACAGCAATTGAAATAAAAAACACACTTCTCTCTGTACTGTCTCACTTTGTGTGGTGGTACTGTTATGAGGAAGGCATAGTCTAGCTTCAGATTTTACACATTGCACTTTAGTCTGTCCCTTCTCTATATGCATTAGCCCTTCTCACACATATTAGGGAATTGGTCTATGCGTTCAAATAGAAGATCTAGATCAACAGCTTTGCGTTTATTCTTTGCTGATAAAACTGCTCTTGAAGTATCGATAATGTAATAGTACATCTCCATTATTTCAGATAAACTTTAAATACATATAAAGCAAACCTAATTTCTAATTCAAAACCTATAATCATAATAAAATTGCAAGACAAATTTAAATTCCCGATAGAGCCAAATCGAAACAGCCGATAACATAATGAAATACAAAGAATGGAACCATACAGAGCGATCTTGCGGATAATAACGGAACTAACACGCACGAATTAAACAGATGTTCCAGAAGCCTTACGAAACGAAAGAAAACCAATAATATTTCTTGTTAACGAATATAAACTAATAACTTAACGCCATTTATATAAAGAGCATAAAATTAATTCTGCAACTAAAAATACCAAATAGTCCAAATATAAGACATTCCACAATTTAAAATAAATTAATAACACATTCACCACGGCAATTTACACTGTAACAGCTGACGAATTTAATATAACAAAATCCGTGACTACGGTAACATTGTACTTAAATTAATACACACACAAATTAAAAAATAAGTGGAAACAATTTCTAGATATTTATGTATAGTAATAAAACCCATTTTTAAATCAAATCAAAATTTATTCTATAAAATAACAAATGACCAAGACTCGACTGACGGCAGACGGCCAAACAAGGAGAAGAAGAAACGAGTAAAAAAAAAACGACCAATCGGAACGCAGAATTTGCAACAAAGCCTAAAATTAAAAAACATCTGTAAAAAAAGGAGTTCTGAGGAGAAGCCATACCAGTAAGGTTAAAAAAAGTATTCTAAGGCTTGACGATAAGAAGAAACCTAAAGAAAAAGCGAAGAGAATATATCTTTTGAAGTGTTTTAAAACAACTATCATCATCTACAGTGGTGAGAGAATAACAATTAGATTTCAGTGCTGCCAAAACCATAGGCCTAACATTTTTTTTTATTTTGTGAAAAACTTTGATTTTAACCTTTTTTTTGCAAATCCAAATAAGTTGAACTAATTATGTTTTAAATTCATTACGAACAGATATCAAAAATAATTGTTTTCCAAACTAAGACTTTACGATTAAGAACTATTTTTGATAAAGCCAGAATTTTAATCTGCCTGACTGTAACCTCACACTCTGAGAACATTTCATTATAAATATTCTAATTATTCTTCAGAACATTCTTAATATTTTAATTGTATTTTTTTTATGTGTTTGTTAAATATTCTGATTGAATATCGTGCCACGGACACCAGCCTCGAGATTAAAAATTTTCTTGTTAACGAGCCCATTTTAGGCCGTAAATGATTTATCTTTTATTTGTTCAAATAGATAAGTATATCGTTATCAAATTAATAAATAATAATTCATTTGTTCTTACTATTATTGCTTTTCATTTATTAAAAGTTAAGTTGAAAATAAATAAACAAGAGGAAGTTCAGTATAAATTATACAATAGAGTAGCCTACTTTCAACTTTTAGCCAACAACTTATTGGCAATATTCTACCGGAATGCTATCAAGACAATTTTATTGTATTTGGTCGTCTTAGTTTTCGCTTTCATACAGTCTTCTAGCCTATAAACCAGCAAGGCTTTGGACACACATCTTAATATCTTGCGAAAATATATCAACGTACCATCTAGGCCTATGATAACGTAAACCAATAAGATACAGTGCAATAAGCGAGACCCCATGAAAACATTTTACTTTTTGCCAATGCCAAGGCATGGAACACATACTTTAAATCGAGAACCTTTTTAGTTTTTAACTTTTGGATCAAAATGATTTACTCTCCCTACAGCTATACAAACTTTACCTCCTTGATGAATAAGTTCTTCTATTTTACAGTAACACTGTCTACTTGGCAATGTAAACAAAAAGATACATAACTTTTTATCTGTGGTTAACTAACAATCTAGCCGTGTGCCTTTTTAGATACATTGTAATTTTAGGTCATACAAATTATATTATACATACAAAATAAGATTTGGAAGTCTACATACTTTCTCAAAACTGTGTTTTAATGTTTTATTGAAAAAAATTCTAAAAAACCTAAACTTTCTAAAACTATTCAAATTTAAAGAAGTTGCTAGGCAACAGTTGGAATAACAACAACACAATAAAACAGCTTCAGTCATGTTCCGCTTTTTCAAATACTTCTTATAAGGCTTCTACCATATATTAAAGTATCTCAAGATATGAACTGAATAAAAAAATATATAAGAAACTGTACACAAATATAAATTACATATTTTAGTATTAGATTACTCCAAAAAGACACAGTGCCAAGAAAACGGTTAAGACAAATCACAAAATTATAGTTTTTTCTAATGTGTATCAAATTAATCAGCCCATGATTTGTCAAGAGGACTTGCTAGTATGTATAATAAATGTAACCTAGATCTGTAACTGCATGCATGTATAACTTCGCAACCCACCACTGAAGCTCCAAACTAAAACCTTCTTTAGGCATGGGGGTTGAAGGGCACCCATGCCATATAAACCCTTATTGGAGCTGCGGTGGTGTTAAACCTAACAAAACATGCATGCATAGTTAAGAAACATCAGTTTTACTTGCACAATTACCGATTTTTAAAAGAAACCTTAAAATATGTTTTAATCCAGGAGCTTGGTAGTAAAACATTAAATATAGCACCATCAGGAAACAAGACTCCCGGTACATTCGGTTTATCTACTAAACAATAACCTCTTCGCATAACTTCACAGTAGAGTTGGATTAGCAATTATGTATTTCTATTGGTCAGGTTCTTTAATTGACACACTTTTTGTTTCGTGATTCTTGTGACAAATTCTTCAACTAGACACCACCTATCATGTGACTTTATCATGTGTTGCACCATATTCTCATGTGTGGGTTCTCCTAACTGCTCTTGTATGTCTGTTTGGTTGTTTTCAAATGCTGCACAAGCGACAGTTTACGCTATGTTGTTTGTCACTAGTACCAAGTAGTTATCACCAAAACATGTTCAGCACTTACCACCAGCCACCATCAATGAACAGTAAGTTAATTAGAATAAATAAAATGGATGAACAGCAAATCAACGAAAGCAGGAATTATCCTAAAGGTGCAGAAAAAAGAAACCGCTAAAGAAAAGTGCGTGGGACTCTCGCCGTGTTAGAAGTGATATTATTTAGGTTCTAGAAAGAGTTTATTTTATGCGTTGCTCTCTTTGTATGTTATATACTATATGATCAGTTTTGAGATTATAAACAGTTTAAAATTTTTGTAGTTTTAAAGTATTTTCCTTTCTGTTTACTTTCATACTCCACAGCTAAGAAACAAATAATGATGCCTACAAACATAAAACTATATTTTAAGCTATCACTAACTATCTTGGACTCTTGGTCTGAATTATTGCCATTTTGATAAAGTAATACAATGTAGAGCTTCTATTCATTTATTAATACAGGTCTACTGGTGCTGAAAAGATTAACATGTTTAAAATAACTCACGGCATAGTCTCAGATATTAGTTTCTAGTTTGTTGGAATATATCGTTTCTTTTTAAGAACGATGTAAACAAAAAGAATTGAAAACAATCAACTCTCTTCTAAACATACAAAAGCTGATTTCGTCCATTAGCTTTAGTACTTCAACAAAAATTAAATAAATATCAAAAAGTGTTCAGTTAATGTACTGTATAATACGCATCGTCTACTGTTTCCCTATGATACGTATTAACACAATTAACGCGGCGCATGTCCGTAGACTATCTATGACGTAGGGTATGTGACGGAGGCAGTAGAAATGATTCTCTCTCTCTTTTGCTTCTTGCATTGCGAAAGCGTGTCAAACGATTCTCGTACTCTTTTCTTTAAACGGCCCGTCGAAGCCGTAAAAGTAGAAGTGTTTCACTTTTCGTTTGATCAAGGCCAGTTTACCCTACCGAGCCTTAAAACTTTCTCTTGACAAATAGACAGACCGAAGGAGGTTGCTCCAGAGAAAGCAGGACAATATGTGACTGTTGAGGAATTGTAACACTGTCTACAGTAATCTATTCTTTACTGTAAGTTCTGTTATTAAGTACAGGTTATGCCGGTTTCACTTATGTAATTCTATAATATATTTCAGGGCCCATATGACGTAGTGTTTCACAAGGTCTACGAATGCAGCGGCATGCCAACCGGCTCGGATATCGTAAGGTTTGGAACCAAATTCAGTGCCTACAACCGAACTGCAGCATTGTACTCTAGTAATGTGACATTTCCCCAAGGTATTCGTGACAGCATGAAAGTAAGTATTTGTACCTACAACAACATACTCTTAAGCATATCTATATATAAGCGGCTTTGTCCAGACTGACTGGCAAGGTAGAGAAAAAAACTAGGATAATAATTAGTAAGACAATTTTTAGGTATATTCTTATGGGGTCATGTATAAGCACACCAAGAAAGATTTAGAAAAATTTGGATTTTAAAGAGGAAAAATAGTGAAAATTCATGGGTTCATTGACCGTCCTATTATAGATAAAACAGCTGATTCAGATCAAAAACTTTGCAACACATGATTGTTTACATTGATTATAGTAGCAACCAACTTACCAAATTTATAATCAGTTTAGTATACTTCACAAACAAAAACGTTTTAGATCAAGTTAATAGAATAAAATCAAACACACAAAAATCAACGAAAAATTCTTAACATATTATAATTTGATTGAAATATATATTGTTATATGTTATGCATAAATCTGTTGATTTGAATCAAAAACTTAAAATAACATTAGGTTCGGAGTACACTGATGAAGTTTATTGAAAATATTTACGTTCATTACCAGAGCAACCAACTTGGCAGAAAATTTAGACACATGTAACAATTTTTTACCACTAACGGTTTTTGAATTGAAAACTTCTTTAGGCGCTTTAGGCACTTTTTTTGCGTGAGGAAAAATCATTGAACTCGAAGGACGTCACCGTCACCGTCACCAACAATTAAACGCGAATGTATGTACGAGTAACATTTAATATAACAGCTGATTTCACCCATCATCTAAAAACCCAGCGTATATTATAGTTTGAGGTTATGTTTACAACTTCAATCATTATAATTTCTTGTGAAGTTGATTTTATTAAATATGAGTTATAGAAATAATGTATGTTATAATACGTTATAATGTTTGCTTTGAGTTTATAAACTTTTATAAACTTTATAAATATAACCTTTTATCATCAAAATATTCGTTTATACAAATTTAAAGAATAAATACCTATTCCTTTAACTTAATAATATAACAGCAGATTTCACACATCATCTGTAATATGCAAACAAAACCTAGAATAGATTATACTTTGGGGTTATGTTTACAACTTCAATCAATAATATAGCCTAAGTCTTGTGAAGTAGATTTGTTTAAATAATATGTTTTAATGTACTCTATAATGCGTTATAAGATTTACTTTGTGGTTATAAAATAAATAATATAAATACAACCTATTATTATCATTATATTCAGTTAAAAAATTTAAAGAAAAGATAACCTACTCATTATTTGTTAAACTTAAAACATTCGTACATCTTCGTGTAACATATAAACATATTCGATCATTAATATTTATCCACTATAATATTAATAACTTCTAAATCATTTGATCTATCAATATGAAATAAAAGGCAATTAAAAGATAACATTTTTATCTTTCTTTAAATATATATAATAATATACATAAACACAAAATCTTAACAAATATTCCTACAGTTTTATAGTCCTTATAATTTAAATTCCATGCTGTAGCCTACGGATTAGTGTATTAATTAACTAAGTAATTTTTTTTTTACCTTCTTTAGTATGTCAATCTAATCCTTTTTTTAATTTGTTCTTCTCCTACGACCGCGGTTTCGGGTATTCGCCAATCTTCAGGTACTTCTACAATGACACAATAACACTAACACATAACTACACATTATATAAATTTTTACTCCGTATTGGAGATCGTTAAAAGTTAAAAGTTTAAGTATTTTCCTTATAGCGATGCTCACGCTAGGCCGGTCACTACGCTACTCCTTATAATTATACACATTTACCAAGTTAAAAATTCCCTGTCTGCATTGTTAGGTAGGCCTTGATAAAGTGTGTTGTTTAAATAGTATATTGTACAAATGATGTGTATCTAATTAGACCGCCTGTGATTTTTCAAGGGATTTACTAGTAATATATAATACAGCCGCGTTGGGCACTTTTCTTTAGCTAGCTGCCATACCAGGCTTAGTTCAGGTAAATAAGGAAAACTTTATATAGCTGTCATGCCCGGCTTCGGTCAGGTAAATAAGGAAAACGTATTACAGCTGTCGTACCCGACTTCGGTCATGTAAATAAGGAATAGATGGTTATATTTGACATACATAAGTTAAATAAAAAAAATTTTAGCTGTAGTACCAGGCTTAGTTCAAGAACATAAATAAAACTTTTTATAGCTGCCATGCCCGGCTTCGGTCAGGTAAATAAGGCAAACTTATTACAGCTGTCGTACCCGGCTTTGGTCATGTATAAAAGGAATAGATGTTTATATTGTCATACGAAATTTTTTATTGCTTTTGTACCCGTCTTTGTTCAGGTAAATAAGGGAAACTTGTTACAGCTGTCATACCCGGCATCGTTAATGTTTTATAGCTGTTGTACTCGACTTCGGTCATGTAAATAAGAAACATATTGTTATATTTGACATACATAATTAAATAAGTACCTTATTTATACAACTGCTCGCAGTCCAGTAAATGCTGTTTATTAATCGGTGACGACCGCTTCGCCTATTCTATTCAGGCGTTGTCTAACCGAAACTTGTTATGTTATAGCATTTAATTTAAATGCTCGTCAACTTTAAAATTACACAAAACACACAACACAACACATTAACATACATCACAAAATTTTAAAACACAAAACTACATTTAAAATATATCGCAATGTTAATACTATCATACTAGGGGAGACCCCTGCGTGCTCCGCACGCCAACCCCCAATGGAACCTTCTAAAAACCTATGTTATATTTAATTATAATAAAGGTGTAGTACTAATAATAACCTCAAAACTAAGATGGTAAATAATGTTAAATATTCAAACCAAATTATTTCTTATATTTTATAACAGCAGTTAATAATTGTTAAAAGAACCAGCAAGGCTCTGGTCTACACTTTAAAACTCTAACCTAAAAGGTGGAAGTACAAAAATAATTGCTTCAAATTTTGAAATCAGCTGTTAATGGAAATATTGAAGCAGCTATGTTATCTGTTATTTTATTCAATTGGTTGCTATGGTAATAAATGTAAATACATGTGTTGATTTAGCATTCTAGTCATAACCTAAAATTTTTTCCGACTAAATTTACAAATATATTGAAATAAAAAAAGGTTTTTACCGAAATGAATTATAGCCTATGTTACTCAGGGATAGTGTAGCTTTTTATTAGTAAAACTATTTTTTCAATCGGTTCAGTAGTGCCAGAGATTACCCCCTACATACAAACAAACAAACTTTACCTCTTTATAATATTAGTATAGATAAGATGGACACACGTGTTCACTTGTTCATAATAATTTTCGGTTCGACATGCCTGAATAGAATAGGCGAAACGGTCGCCACCGATTAATAAACAGCGCTTACTGGACTGCGAACAGTTGTATAAATAAGGTTTTTATTTAATTATTATAAGTATATTATAACCAGTCCATAAGGCAGAACAACGAGAACAGTTATGACATACATAAGTTAAATAATGTATAAATGTCGTAGCAGACTTAGTTCAGGTAAATAAGTGGAACTTTTTTATAGCTGCCGTACCAGTATTCGGTCAGGTAAATAAAGAACACATTTTGTTTAGCTGTCGTACCAGGCTTAGTTCAAGTAAATAAGTAAAACTTTGTATAGCTGTCGTGCCCGGATTCAGTCAGGTAAATAAGAAAACTTATTACAGCTGTCTTACCCGGCATCGTTCATGTAAATAAGTAAAAAAATTGCATAGGTGTCGTAAAAGACTTACTTCAGGTAAGTAAGTGAAACTTTTTTATAACTGTCTCCGTCGCTTCTGCGCAATTTTTTAAGGCTCCATCGCATTGTACCAATCTTACAAAAAGAATAATTAAGGGAACGGAAACGATACTGGGCCACATAGATTGGTACTGTTCAAGACTTACCTTAGAATTTAAATATCACCAAAAGCAGGAATATTTCAGCTTATCTCTTACAATGCACAGGATACCTAGAGGTTAGCTCAATAAACCATAGAAATATGTATAATTTTAGGTTTATTAACCAAGTTAAATAAAAGTTTATACGCCCTTAATACAAAAAAAGATAATTAACATGCCCTTAATACAAAAAAGATTGAGATTTAAAAAAGAAAACATAAATATTTTATTAAATTTAATTTAAAAACCCTTCCCAAAAAATAAAATTCAAAAACCCTCCCTTTTAATAATAATTACAGAAAATATACAAAAGATTTACAAGTTACAAAGTTTACATGAAGTACCATGGATTTGTTTTAAGAAAATATATATATTTGTCGTTGGCCAACTCTAAAAGGTAATTATATAATTAAATAAATAGACAAAATTTATTATGAGACGTCTCTCTCTATATATATAAAAAAAAAGGTGTAGAATTTCTAAAGTGTAGCCCTTAGGGCTGAAGTCCGAAATGTTGCTAGCTTGCTCCTCCCAAATTATTTAATACTAACATATCTTAAATAGTACACATGTGCAAAAATTATTTTCAAAAATACAGCCTATTTAACACTTAATCATAAGAGAGAACAAAAGCAGATAGTTCTCGTTTTTTAAGTTAACTTCTGTCTCTAATTAAAACTCAGTAGAAAATATTTTGATTAGGTATTCCATTTCTTTAGTTGCAAGGTAGGCCTTTTCTAATAGTGGTAGTAGCAGGTTATCTCATTGCATTAAACATCCCCTGCACTTGCACCAGTTTGACTGGTATGCGAAAACAAAAGGTTTAGAAGTAAATCATGTTCTTCACGACACACGTTACCCCGATGAAATTATTTAAAGTTCGACAACATTACGAACACTCACAGCGTCTGAAAGTAACGGTCTAAAAAATGGCCGACGCTTTCTAGAGCAATCTTATGACAAGCGAAATTTCAACTTAATAGATAAAGATCAGCTGTTGACTGTCAGACAAGCTGTCGCATAAGAACGACCTCTGTCCCGGTATGTACGCATGCAAGGAAAGCACTGATACCGTACAGAGTCGACATCTGGCGGAGAAAAGGATAACTGGGTGAAGGTTAAATACAGAAAGGTTGTAAATAGGTAAAATAAATGCTAGAAGTTGTTGATGGACGTTACATCTCTCCCCCCCCCGAAACGACTGCGTCGGAAAAGAAAAAAAAATTTTGAGCTAAACAGGCCAAATTAAGTCAAGCAGAGCAGGTCAATCGAAAGAAATTCGCTTGATTACATAAAAAAAAAATATATGAAAACGACTTACAACTAACCATTAATAACCAACTGGTCAATATACCTCCACCGAAAATACACAACACTCAAAAACAACAAGAACAAACATTATATAACTATAAGTGGACTCGCTGTGTCCTTAAAGTAAGATAAGGTGCTCGAAAGCACTTATTAATCGTCTAATCTCTAGGATCGGAAGGTGATCAGTCTTCGGACCTTGCAAGATAGACTAAATGATGCATGACGTCATGTCTAACGACAATATTTATTTGAAAGATTCCGGCGCCGGGAAATATGTGTCATGTCAAGGATACATAATAACCTTCGAGATGGCCAATCTCCTGGTTTAATGTCGAGTCCGATTACACTTGTTTTCAAGTGATAATGTGTAAAATATTACACAGCAACAAAAACACAAAATAATACCTATAATAGGTTCAGGTGGGGTAAACGCACTTAGCGCAGTTAGCTGAAACAGGATAGCGATTAGAAAAATGACTGATGGGGTCTGTAGGTACTAGGTGAGGCTTCAGTTGTTCAACATGGGCCTTTTTGATGAAATTTCTGGAATGCTGGAAAGATAGGGCAACTGTAACTGGGGTTAGAAAATCGATAATACGAAATGGCCCTGACCACCTGGGCATCAGCTTGGCGGCCCTCTTATCTATTGCGGAGCTCAGATTGTGCGTCTTACACCACACTAGATCGCCAATCTTGAATTGATGAGGTCTACGGTTCTTATTGTAGACGCGCTCAGACTTTTGATGGGCTCGAAGAATGTTGTTTTTGGCATTACGCCAGATTTGATGAGGGTCGGAATGGTCCCTGGGAAGCAGGTCGTCGATATTCCAGGTTAAGCTGAGCGGGGTGTTGGGCATGAAGTTAAAAATGACTTTAAAGGGAGAAGTTTTTAAGGTCTCGTGGGTTGCGAAATTGAAAGCTAATTGTAGCCATGATAAGGATTTGTCCCAAGAAGTTTGGTTGTTGGAATGATAGGCAATTAAGGCGGCTTTAAGGTTTCTGTTCAGACGTTCCGCATTGTTCGGTTGGGGATGGTAAGGTGACAAGGTTGCGTGCTTGATACCACGAGTGAAGCAGTAGTTGCGGAACGAATGCGATGTAAAACAGGTAGCATTGTCAGAGATCAAGATCTTAGGAAAACCAAAATGCTGGAAAATGTTTTGGCTTAAGGCCTTAATGGTGTTGAAAGAGGTGGCGTCTCTGACAGGGCAAAGCCAGGTGAATTTAGAGAACTGGTCCACAGCGACCAGTATCATGGTGTTGCCTTGCGCCGTTCGTGGTAGTTTACCAACGTAGTCAATGTGGATTTTCTCCATAGGACGGGTTGGGACAATCGATGACAAATAGCCTAGTTTGCTATTTTGAGCGGGCTTGCTCACTGCACATGTTGCGCAACTTCTAACCTTCTGGGTGACATCCTTTACGAGTGAAGGCCAGAAGAAAAACTCACTCACTTTAAATTTGGTCTTGAAAATACCTAAGTGACCTCCTACTGGGGAATCGTGATAATAATTAATGATTAGGTCCACTAGTGATCTGGGTACGCAAATTTTGATAGGGATACCTTTATGATTCTTAAGGCAAAGGGTCCCTTTATTTAGACAATATCTGCTAGAAGATGCACCAGCTTCTAGATCTGAAATAATGGGACTTAAAATGTCATCAGCGCGCTGTTGAGCGCTAATGTCCTGGAAGGCTAAAGGGAAATTAGTTAAAAGGCTATTGCAGACTATGGTGTTCTCAGAAGGAGACGGTTGTTCTGGTTGCTTTTCTAGCTCAAACATCCTAGAAAGTGAATCTGCGATTACATTTTGGGTGCCCCTAATATGTGCCACTTGAAATTTCAAAGAAGTTAATTTGGCTATCCACCGTCCCATTTTGCCTAATTGTCTAGGACGGGCAAGTAGCCATGAAAGGGCCTGGTTATCAGTTTCTAAGAGAAACTCGCGATGCTCGAGGTACTGTCTAAATTTCTCTACTCCAAAGATTACGGCCAGGCATTCTGACTCATACGCAGAAGAGGCTTTTCTTTCCGCAGGTGTTAAGGTGCGGGAAGCATAGGCAATAGGTTGACGAGAACCGTCAATTTCTTGGAGTAGGACTGCTCCTAAAGCGCACGAACTCGCGTCCGTTTGAAGGACAAAAGGTTTGTCGAAATTAGCCATACGAAGTACGGGAGGTTGCGCAATGGCATTACGCAGATATTCGAAAGCAAGTTGTTGCTCAGTGTTCCAAACGAACTTTTGTCCTTTCCGCCGGAGCAGATTCAGAGGAGCGGCGTGTTCAGCGAAGTTTGGGATAAACTTAGAAAAAAAATTGACCATACCAATAAAGCGTGACACAGCCTTTGGATTGGTGGGTTTAGGAAAAGTTCTGATGGCCTTGGTTCTTTCTGGGTCGATTTGCACGCCTCTAGCAGAAACTAAATGTCCAAGGAAACTTATCTCTCTTACTGCAAAACGAACCTTATCGGGATTAACCGTAAGTTTCGCTCTTCGCAAGCGAGATAGGACTTCACGCAGATGTTTGATGTGCTCATCCCAAGTCTCAGAATAGATGACTAAGTCATCGAGATAATTGAAAACGAATTTAAATTTGATGTCTGAGAAAACTTGGTCTAGAAGTCGAGTTAGAACTTGAGCGCCAGTACAAAGTCCAAATGGGACTCGTGTAAACTGGTAGAGCATCCAAGGGGTACAAAAACTGGTGAGATGTTTAGAACTCTCGGTGAGTGGAATCTGATGGTAGGCTGAATTAAGGTCAAACACAGTGAAAAACTTGGCTCCCACAAACCAATTGAAGCACTGGTGCAGATTAGGAAGGGGTACGGCTTCGATTACGATATGTTGATTTAGTTTTCGATAATCGATGACCATTCGGGGTTTCTTTTCAGGATGTTGAACAAGAAACGCTGGAGAAGAATAATTGGAAATGCTTTTCTCTACTACTCCTTTTTCAACGAGGTCCTTGATGTGCTCCCTCAAAAATTGCATTTTCGGAGGGGCCAATTGATAGGGCTGGCTTTTCACCGTTATATTGTCTTTCAGCACTATTTCATATTTAATTAGGTCGGTGAGTCCTAATTCAGTAGTAAGGACATCAGGGAAATTTTCTATGAGTCCTGAGATCTCCTTTTGACATTTGTCATCAAGGTGACTCAGTGGATTTTCGGTGACCTGAGTAGCAGAGGATAAAGTAATTGTAGGAGGTAACCTTTTTTGAAAATTTACTAATTGAAAGGGTTTAGCCTTATAAAATTTAAACGTGAAGGTGCCTTGGAAAAGATCTAAAATGAGTCGACTTTTCAGAAAGAAATCGGACCCTAGGATGAGAGGACACGACAGCTGAGGTGCCACTAAAATTTCAAAATTCCAGCTGCAGTGCTGTATTTTAATATGGACTTTACAAGCTAGATTGATCCCTAGCTTTTCTCCGTTTGCGGTGAGGCACTCCGATTTTACCTCTTGAATTTCTTTAATTACATTTAAAGATTCTAAATGTTCAAAAAGATCAGAAGACATGATGCTCCTGACTGAGCCAGAGTCTAACAAGGCGTTAGTTTTAAAATTTTTAAAATTCACTTCAACAAGAGGTAGAATCTTGTTGCTCAAACCTCTAGATTTTAAGGACTTATAAGTTTTTCTCGTGAGAGAATTATTAGCTAAGGGAGAAAAACTATTGATCTTATCTTTACCTCTTTTGAAAGAATGGCACTCCCAGTTATAGTGACCAGTTGTTCTGCAGTTGAGGCACGTGGGCCTTAAGTAAAAGGGTGCAACTAATCCCTGTTTAAAATTTGAAGAGTGACAAGATTTAGTG
>JAGFPH010011714.1:0-13153 GCA_018207615.1 Philaenus spumarius | reverse complement strand
CACTGGTAATAACGAATTTCCCTATCATCCTAAAGATGTAAATCGAAATGAAAACATAGGTTTAAACGATCCGTTAACACCCGAAGGAATGGAGGGGCTAGAATGGGACGTCGAAGTGAATGATAGTGATAGTGAATGTGTCAACGAGGAAGACGATACTTGGTCTTGTCAGTATCGTTGGTACGCTTATATTCTTGATAAAACCGGTTTCGCTCTTACCAATCAGTCTAATCAGTGTGATATAAACCTGCAAGACTTAGACGGACGTTGTGCTGTACATTATGCCGCAGATCAGGGACATTATGATGCCATACTCTTTCTTATAAACGCAGGTACTTTCTTAGTCAGTTTAATGTTGTATTTTTTCAGAATTTGTAATCTACAGATGGTTAGTCAAGGCTTTCACTCTACTGCATGTACTATAACTGAAAATTTGTATTATTTTTATTGTATAAGAAAAGAAACTTATAAAATGACCGAACTTGTACACCAAAACATTTGCTACATTCTTAAAAGTAACAAGGTTTTATCAACTAGGTACTAACTACTATGGTTAAACCATGCCCTACACCATTGTCCATTGATGAACAATTAATGCTAAATAAATGTCAGTAAATATAAATATGTATATATATATATATACTTGCTGTTCATTAATATCAGCTTGTTTATTTCATTTCATTTGGTTTTTGACAAATACATCTTGCATAACAAGGATTATAACTATAAAGGCTGAAAATACATAACCTGACATAATATATTAAATTAAACACATATGACATAAACTATGTGACATGAATAGGGGTAGAAGCTTTCTTTTCAAATATGTAAATTCCCACCTAAATTTCTATCACCATAATAATAGTGGAAATTTAGAGTTTTTAATGAAAAATGGAGAAATTGTTAAATTTAGCAAGTAGGTAGGCCTATATATCTAATTTTGATAAAAAATTACCTTCCTAATTGCCATATTACTGCTGTTTCTTTTTATAATTTGAGATGAACACCCTATGGATGTTGAGGTTGTTACAAACTGGCACTAAATGCTTTTGCCCACTTCCGTGCAGCACTGTCATAGTGCCTGTCTGTAGGCATTACTTGTGTTGTATGATTCACTTTATAGTTTTCACCTTTTATATTTCGATAGATGTCTGGTTTATACATGGCTGTTTTTGGTTTTGTTGTGCATGATGGCGGTGATAGTTTCTTCACTTTTTTGAAGTTTTTTTCTGTAGCGGTGATTACTTACTTTGATTATCATTGCTCGTTTTAACATTGGCTTCCTTGTTTGACATTGCTTAAGTTTTAATAGTTTTTTTACATTTTACAACTATTTGTTTTACACAATAGTCTAATTACGTTAAGTTTGCTGTTTGCATATCCACACTATTAATTTAAATTGGTAAGTTTTGTTTGCACAAAAGAAGATCCATTCTACAGGTTTAGTAGATCAATAATTTTAACGACTATTGTGTTGCTAAAAAGATTTTTTTTTTATATTCCAAAAGTGTTATTTTTTTATGTCATCTTAATGATAAACTTTAAAATGGTCAATTCATCGTTGTTGTACATTCACGGATGAATATATAAAAACAGCTGATTTAAAAAAAGATGATTATTTAAGGGGAACATTTATACTTCTGCAAACATGTCGTTAAGCTGTATGTAACTGACTAGATATCTCCAAGGCATGTGGCCAAGCCAAGCGATGTCGTCCGGAAAGCCTAGACTTTAGACTTAGTTTATGTGTTAGTAAACTATTTAGGTGATTAATAAGGGTTATAAAAAAATGCTATAACATTTTGTTTAATGATTGTAAATAAATTTAATAAATTAGTACTCTAATGTATTATACATTTTATATGGGCTTACATGAAATTCAACAAACCAATTTTCACAATAATATGTTTTTGTCATGTTACATTGTGTAAATAAAACCAATAAATAAATAAGCCTACATGTGTATATTTTATCTAGCCAACTGATGATTAGTTAATAAATAAACTAAAATAAATGAGCGATGGATTTATTATTAGCGAATTTCCATAGGAAAAATGAGCTATTGCAGTGGCCCTTATGGTAAGACCCAAGGTCGGGAGTAGCAAATGAGCACCGATCAGGGTCCTCAGAACACGTTTAGGGGTGTCATTAAAAATCATATATATATATTTATATATATATGTATAATATGTGTTCACACTCTAGCGGCCGCATTTTAAGTCCAATTTGGTTCAAATTTGGTACACATGTTAGTCGTCTATGTCGCTCGGACGAGTTCGTTAGCCAAAGAATCCAACAACCGGAAGGAAGTTTTTTGACCGGAAATAACTATTTTTTGAGATTTTTACTACGATATTTGAAATTTTTGTAGAGTTTTTTCTAAAACTATAAATGCAGGATGTTATTTGGCACATTTTGTTTTTTTACACGACCTTATAGCTCGCTTGGTTCCCCCAAAATTGATCAAAACGTAAAACACCATAAAAGTACCCGGTTCGAAGCCAAGTGATGCAAACTCGCGAAGCCACTAGGCGCAAACATATTCTACTAATATATTGCGTACACACAGACAGCTGTTTAAAGCCTTTGTGAGTAGACCTATTTCCCAAATTGTTGGTTGAAACCCTAAAACATAGGCATATAAACTTAATTTTGGAAAATCGCTCAATTCACATCAGCGGTCCAGCTGCGTGGTCGAATTATTTAAATATTTAAAATATTTCTTTAAAAAGTAATTAAACTCTAATATTTTTTTTGAATGATTTGGTCATTTAAGCTGGGTAATTTATTTTATTTAGAAATTATTTTGTACTAAACGGAGCTTCTTTGTCATGCTAAATTAACTATTTAAGGATATTTTCAGTAACAAATTTCTTACTAAAGATTAAACTAAGGCTAAATTTAATATTGCAGAAGTTTGTTCAAATAAATATTGCTCCAACTTTCCAACTTTAGCAAACTATAATCTTAGTAAAATAACAAATATTTTAAAACTTAAACTTTTCAGAGGTCAAGACTCAGTTTTTAGTAACATTTATTCTAAACTCAATTATTATTTTTGTTCGGTTAGCCTTAATTTTTTCGATTATTACCTATTTGATGATTTTACTAAAAAAAAGAACAAATCTAGAAGTTGATTTAGGATATAGATTCTTTCATAAATCAACAATTATTACAAATCACAAAACTCAAAATAATTTTATAAAATTATTGTGAGTTTTGTGTAAAGGATTTCTTTGTCTGACAAAAGAAATAATTTATTACTGCATAAAATTAAGTTGTGGTTGTATTTGTTTTGAGGTTTGAATGCATGTCGTGTGGGATCTTGTGCTTGTACCATTATTACATTTTTATGTGTAACTAACATACTATTTTATGTTAACTATGCTAGTCGTCTAATTTTGAAATAATACAAAAAACATGAAAAATTATGTTTTTTTTACGTATAATTTTTTTACAGATATAATTTTCTTTTCAAAATATTACGTTTCTGTTATATAGTATAATTAGTCTATTAGTATAATTTGGCAAGTTAAAATTGTCTGCTAATTATAAAAATTAAAATGTTTAAATGAATCAGCGTTAAAATATAAACAGAAATTTTTTGTATACCCTGTTATTGTAAATAGTTCATGGTTACTCAATTGGTTAACCATGTATGTACAAGTTTGAACTTGCCAATTGTGTTAATTCCTCTTTCTAAATTTCTGTCAGTTATATTCGTCATGTTGGAGTCCAAGAAAAAGATATACTGTAATATTATACAGTGAATTATCATTATATTTATGCCAAATAATATTTTATCCTTTCTGAAATGTATTCAAAACTTTAAAATCAGCTAGGAGATTAGTGGTTGTCCCACCCAAAGTACAAGACAATAAAGGAAAGTCATTTAAGAATAGAAAACAATTAAATACTTGTGGGCTTTAACTTTAACCATGCAAGAGAGGCTGACTAATTCATTGTATATTAGCTCCCATTATTAAAAAAAGAACTTAAACTAGATTGTAATATCCCTAGTAGGCTTACTAATAAAAAAGAAGCTGAACTTTTTGAACATTTCAGGGGTTTTCATTCGGTTGAGGACTAGGAAACTAAACTTAATGAACAATAATAGGGCTCTCCTAATAGGCCTAGATCTTAAGGTTTATGTTCCCTTAGTCACTTGATAACGTGAGTTGATTCATATTCCTGAAAATTCATGCACTGATTTTAACACACAAATGATGGAAAATGTCCGAATAATTAATAAAATTGAACATCCATCGTTAATAAATTATAACTTCAAACACACAACCTGTTCTGGGTCAAGTTCACGAGTTTTCGGCTTACGTGGACTTCTTCAATAAAAAACTTATTCAACCTCTCCAAATGCAATGTGAAGCGAGTTTTTGTTTTGTTTTTATTTTAAATGAATGTGAAAATTTCCAATATAGTTATATAAGTTGTTATTACTGAAAGAAAATGCTTGCAAAATTTTAACACAAACAAGGAAAATAAATGAAGCATGAGGTGGTGTCATTTTAGCAGGCAACCATGAAAAAAATATAAGAATTACCACTATGAAACCAAAAAAGAACAAAAAGTAATATTTGTTGAAGTGAAAAATATGCAATAAAGAATTACTGCCACTTTTTATCAATGTTTTAAAAGCTCAAAAACACAGCCAATTAGCCAGACATTTCCCCAAATTTTTTTCTTAAAATAAAACAGTTTCATCACCACATTTACTTTTAGTGAGATAACCTTTTATTTCTGTTATGCACAGGTTGCAGAGTGGATGTGTCTGATGCTCAAAACTTCACGCCTCTTCACTTGGCCGCAGCTCGGGATCATGTCGATGTTGTTGAACTATTGCTATCGCACGGAGCACAAGTTAACCGTAAGACTGTAGATAAAATGGCACCACTTCATTTCGCCACTGCTAGAGGTTTTACAGAGATGGTGAAGATTCTTCTACATGCTGGAGCGCACGTAGATTCTGTTGATTCTTCAGAGAGGACTGCCTTACATTTAGCCGTTGCAAGAGGTCATTGGGAAGTAGCTGAACTGCTTATACACCATGGAGCTAAAGTTAATATTGAAGAAATTCATGGTAAAATGTTTTGGAAGTTTCTTTAAAACATTCTTCTTTCCTCCTTTCATCAACATATGATGAATTTTTATTTAACACAAACAAAGTCAAGTAGAACATATCATTGCAAGAAGAAATATACTCTCAAAGTTTAAATATTTCACAAAAAAAAGTATTAATGTTATTTTTAATAAATACAAAATATATAGAAGTAAACTCAACTTTGACTACATACTATTTTGCTGTTTTTAAATACAGTCATAAATAGAACATCACCTGATGCTGATATAAAACGTTTAAATTAAAATGCTTAAAATTTTTGTAGGCCTATCACTGCCTATGATTTTATTTATCTTTAATGATTTAGTCTGTCTAAAAAGGCACTAAAACTTTGTTTTCTATTATAAGACTTTTCCTTTTTGAATTACTGCTCAGTCCCTTTTGGAAAGCATGATGAAGCATACCCGGTCAGATAAGCTTAGGTGGTAAAAGTTTGATCAAAATCTGAAATTTAGTTTTAGTGTAAAATGTGTAATAAATAAATAAACTTTCCCTCTTCAAAGTATAGTACATAAATAACACTCTGTTCGTCTGATTGGTAATTTTTCAGCAAGGCTACTGATATGTTAAGGATACACTCTCAATGTCCAATGTCTGCGGGACAACCAAGGACACGGCTAGTATACATATAATTTTTCTGTCTTAACACTGTTCCAAAACTGTAAAAATAACTCTTAACAACTTTCGTGTTTCTGTAGGTTACACTCCTCTGTGTGAAGCTGTATGGAGGAAATCCGTAGAACTTGCTAGACTATTGCTCGTCTCTGGAGCGAAGCTGACGCAGTCACATTATCTCTTACACTATGCAGTACTTCATCAACACTTAAACATGGCGGAAGTATTACTGAGTGCAGGATCTATTCCTAACTTGAGAGACGATAATGGAGACACTCCACTCATCATGGCTGCCAGGACAGGACAGACACGGATGGCACAGTTGCTTCTTGAGAATGGTAAATCATAAACTAAGATTTAATACATTTCATAAACAAATATTTTTTATCATTTAATATTTTCATTATTTGTTTAAAATGAATTGTTTCTCTAATTGTTACAAAGTTTTAAATATAATAATTAATTATTAATAATCTATTATTATATAAAAGGGAAATACCACTCACTCACTCACTCATCACGATTTCTCAAAAACTACCGAACGGATTGAAATGAAATTTGGTATGTAGCTCTGGGGCCATAGGTGCTCACTAAGAAAGGGTTTGAAAAAATTCGAAATTTTAGGGGGGGTTTGGGGGATCAAAGTTATTAAAATCATAATTTCAGATCTTTTATTATTATGACAATAGTGCTTTTATTATTTAAGATCTATATATATAAAACCCAAATACCACTCACTGACTGAACACTTAAAAAGAATACAATTACGTTAAAAAGACTGAAAATACCAACCACCACGGGCAACGCCGTACGTTTCAGCTAGTCCTCTAGGGCCATAGGTGCTTACTAAGAAAGTTTTCAAAAAATTTAAATTTTAGGGGGGTTTGGGGGGGTCAAAGTTACTAAAAAAACCACTGAACGGATTGGAATTAAATTTGGTCATTATTATTGGTTTTTGCCATTCCGAATATTGTTAATTGATAAAATCAAATGTTAGACTTGTACCGTCTTCAATATTCCATTTGTTCGTCGTTTAGAACGACGGCCGTTTCGGTTATTCAACCATTTTCAAGTCTATTCGGTTTCCCTTCGTCAATTTTGAACACTTAAATAAATAAACATAAAAACACTTAACACAAAACATTTACACGTACACACGAGTTAAAATTGTTCCTGAACTACATCATCTCTGAACCGTACCGCGCGGTGTCTTAAACATTACTGCAGTAATTATTTGGTTAGAGGGGTTGTGTGTTATCTCTTAGTGATAACAGGTGTCGTATAGTGCATTGGAACTGAAGTTTAGTTTTTCGTTTAATAACGAACTACTGTCAGTTTTGAAATTCTTGTATATTTCATACTGTTCCAATGCGTTCATGAAGTTTCCTTTCTTACACCGATGTAATATTTTCATGGTGTCCTCTATACATGAGTAATTATGATCCTGCTCGATGATGTGTTCAGTAAATTTAGACACAGTCGTTGTTTGGTCCATATATTGTTTGGCGGAAGGAATATGTTCTTTAAATCTTTTGTAGAATGGTCTTCCTGTTTGTCCTATATATGTCTGGGCAGTCCTTACAGAATAACTGATATACTCCTGTGCCATCATATTTATTCTTCGGTTTGTGTCTTTTTCTTTTATGATTTTGTATATTATTTGTTGTCCTATAATTTGTGTCTTTTTCTTATATGATTTTGTATATTATTTGTTGTCCTATACCTTGTAGCCTTGTTTGTGGAGCACATTCCCGAGTATATGTTCAATACTTTTGTGATAGTTAAAAACTAAATATTTTTCATCTTTTTTTGGTTGTTGTGTAACCTGCTTGGTTCTACATTTCCTGATCTGCTTATTTAACAATTTCTTTATAATTGAAGCATCAAAACCATTTTGGACGGCAATATATTCTATTGTTCTTAGTTCCTCATGGAAATCTGTGTCTGTCATGGGTACATTTCTTAATCTATATAACAAACTATTGTAGGCTGCCATTTTGTGTTGAACTGGATGGTTGGATGAGGCATGTATTGTATGATCGGTTTGGGTTGGTTTCCTATATATTTTAAAACTGTGTTTCTTATCGCTTCTGGTTATTGTGAGATCTAAATAGTTGATACTGTTATTATTTTCAATTTCAGATGTAAATTTCAATGATGGATTTATGTTGTTAAGATAATTAGAAAAATTCATAATTTGTCGTTTTGTGCCTTGGAATAAGACGATAATATCATCAACATACCTGTGATAGTATGTGATGTTTTTAAGGTGTTTATTTTTTGATGACATTATGTGATGGTTCTCAATATGGTTCAAAAATATTTCTGCCATTATGCTCGATAATGGACAACCCATGACTAATCCGTCATTCTGGCTATAATATTGGCCGTTGAAATTAAAATAATTTTGTTCTAAACGACGAACAAATGGAATATTGAAGACGGTAAGTCTAACATTTGATTTTATTAAATTTGGTATGTAGCTTCCTCTAGGGACCTAGATGCTCGCTAAGAAAGGTTTTCAAAAAATTCGAAATCTTATAAGGGGTTTGGGGGAGTCAAAGTTACTAAATCATGATTTCTCCAAAACTACCAAACGGATTGGAATAAAATTTGGTATGTAGCTTCCTCTAGGGCCATAAGGTGCTCTCTAAGAAAGATTTAAAAAAAAAAATCGAAATTTTAGGATGGGTTTGGGGAGTCAAAGTTACTTCAAAAAACCACCGAACGGATTGGAATTAAATTTGGTATGTAGCTTCCTCTAGGGCCCTAGATGCTCGCTAAGAAAAGTTTTAAAAAAATTCAAAATTTTAGAGGGGTTTGGGGGTCAAAGTTACTAAAAATCATGATAAGAATATACCGTACTTATTGATATTTTTTTGTTAGTAACATTTAACTTTGATTTGTCTATCCGTGCAAAGCCGGATCGGGCCAGCTAGTAAGTACTACATATATGTTGTATTTAACTGTTGTTTATAATATTTTTACCTGTCTGCAAGACCTCTGTGGTTGTGTTTATTTTACAATATTTAGGCCTACTGATATTTTATAGATTGCTAATTATTTACTGAAAAGAAAACTTTATAATTAAATCAACATTTTGTAGATCAGTTCATTTGTTATCCATTCATTCAAAATATTTGTTTACACCTAACAATAAAATTTTTCTCAATCTATTTTATATCCAATAATAACCTAAATTTAAAGTAACATGTATTTTACAACCATAATGAAAATATCACTTTAATGAAAGGCGAACATTGACATAGTTATTTTCATATCTCTGGCAAAAAATTGAAGGCTTCTTTTCAGAGACTGCAGAACTTGCTGAAAAAGTCTGCCATAGTAACAATTCATTTGTAGTAACCATTTTTGGATGGCCTACACACCCTTTACACAGGTCAGAGTCAAAACACTATCAGTATGACGGAACTAGTCAACAACACTTTTCATTAATTACATTACTTTGTGGCTGTTTGTTAAATTGTTCTTGAAACTCTACAGCAGTTCTCATCAAACAACCTGTTAAGAATAAAAAAGAGTCTTAAGATAAAAACTTTCTTTGGAGTGGTAAAAACTATTATAGTGTTATCTAACCTCAACATGGAAGTAATAATAAGCATAGTTGCATGGAAACAATGTGATCAGCTGTTCTAAAAACCAACCACAGCTGCTTTAATTTCAGTACTGTTTATTTTTGTGCTTACCGTATAAAATAAACACTGAAATTATAACAGTTAAACTAGTATTTATTTTATAAATGCATAGGGAAGTTGTTAAAATACCGTAAAAAATTTGAGCCTAAAAATGTTGGGCATTATTTATATGTAAAATAAAATGTATTTAACTAGTTATATGACGATTTCATTGGAGAGGTAGACTGCTAAGTATTAAATCAGCTAATTTGTCTTTTGCAACTCAATACTTTTTTGCTGCAGTAGTAAATGTAACTTATGATTAATAAACTTAGCTTCAACTACTAAAATACACTGCTAAGTTTGTGCAACATGTTGTTGTTGACAATGTAACTATACAATAGTTGCATTAGTAAATACTGCTAATAAGTAATCTTACAGTTGTATGCAGTAAGCCACTGGCTGTTAAAGAATACAATGCAAAAATCACCTGTTTTGTGATAAAAAAATGATTTATTTTCATTCCACCTAGATGGATTAAATCAGTCTTGACATAACTAATTAGAATATTAATATTTTTTATATTAAGAGCAAAAATAAACAATTGTTTTAAAAAGTAATTATATAAAAATCTCTAATGCAGAAAAAGTAAAGAAAATGAATAAAATTAGGCTACTTTAATTTTAATTAGAATTGTTTTATTTTTCTGCTTAGTAATACATTTTTAATGATAAAATTTTAATCAAAATTAAATGTCGATAATGATGCTTTTCTTAATAGCTTTTACACTAGCAGCCATTTAATATCACAACAGGTACAAAATATATTTACTGTAATTAAAGTTTAGAACAAAAGATAAAATCCAGTTATGAAATTTCTAGTAAACATTTTTTTTTGGCTTTCCATGGTGTAAATTTAGTGACTCTTTATAAGTGCAAAGTCTTGGTACTTGTTACTAATTAAAATTTTGTATTCTATTTACCAATTTCAGGTGCATCAGCAAACTACCCTAATAGTGTCTCCGGCACTACACCGCTTCACGAAGCTGTTACCTGTATCAGACAAAGTAATTATTCATCCTTAGAAACTTTGGTTAAGATTTTACGACTTCACAACGTAGACCTGAACACAATCAGTTCTGCGGGAGGAGAAACACCTCTCACCAGAGCTTTACTATGTGAGAAATACAAAGCAGCAGCTTTACTTATCAAGTTGGGAGCAGATGTTAACAAGATTCAATCGTTTTCAAATTTATTTACAAATTTAACGATCGCATGGAAACATGATATCTTTCCACTTGTTCAACTTTTAGTCGCTGCTGGGTAAGAGTATTTTGATGAAAGTATATTTTACTATAGTCAGGCTGAAAATGCTTTAAAGAAATTTTAAAATAGTGTGAAGACATTGTCTTGGAGTTGTTTTGTTCTGATACAATTAGAGATATTAACTTTTTTATACATATGTTAACGTGTTTCTGAGAATAAAAACACAGAACACAAAATTCTCACAATTTGTTAAACGAATTTCAACCACAAAGTTTTCATGCTCAGTGTCATTTGATCTACAACTAAATTATAACTCGTTCATAACCCAGTTATAATTTAGTGTAGCTTAAATATCACAGAGAATGAAGACTTTGTCTTTGCAAACACGTTTAACAAATAAACCTATTTTTGTGAGCATTGTTTTCAGTGTTTTTATTCTTAAAAATAATTTTTTCTCACCAATAAAGCTGAATTATATTTATTTTAACGTATGCTATAAATTGTATTTGTATATTAATTATGTCTTTCATTACAATTTTGTAGTAAGCATAAAGTTTGCAATTTCAGTATGTCGACATCCTTAGGGAAAATTTATATTCATGTAAAGTTTCATCAATATTAAAATTATATTCAGTAATTTAATAAGAATGGTGTGAAAATAAATTGTATTTAAGTCTAGGTGAATGGGCACACAAAAAAAAAAAAATAGTAACGCAAATGACAGTAAAACTGACCAATGAATCTTTCTAAACATCTCAAATGGATTCTACAAGCTTTAGGTCCTCCGCTTACGGGGCAAGAAGGAATCGAAGCGAGAGAGACTCAAACTCGAAGCGGTACTTGCGTCATTCGTCTTATGCCGCTCACGGGGCGATTTTTCTCGCAGTCAATTAGCAGTCATGAATCAAAAAGGCTGTTAGTTGCGGCAAAATAATTGCAAAAGAGCGATGCAATTTTTTTCATTCTATAGAGTGGCCTAGATTTATAACTTTCTACTGTTGTACAGTTTCTTTTAAAATCGAATTGGCAAAAAAAAGAAAGAAAAGGAAAACAAAGACGCCAGATAACCCCCAAAGTAAATAACCAATGGTTTTAATAATACCTGATATTCTATATAATCAATGGCTTCAATAATTTAAATTTGATTAAAGTTTCTTTAATGATTATGTATAATAAAACTTTGCAATTATAAGTATATTAAAGAAAAATTGCAATGAAATGAGATTCTTAGTTGACAAATCTACTTCCTTGGCAATTTCATTGCTTGAATACCCTCCATGTGATTGAACCAAAAAACTCAAAACTCCAGTTAGTAACGCTAGTCGTGAAGCACATCATTGAAAAGGTCTTAAAAAACAAACCTTTTTTGTATTTAAAGTTTGACTTTATCTCTAACCGTCTGATTCACCCAGTATGCAGACTGTCTTACTACAACATTGTTGAGCATATCTTCTTATATCAGCATAGGTGTAAGCCATTCTGAGATAACGTTTAGCACTCTGAGTGTGCTAGGTAAAAAGAGGCCCATTAACTTTGTGTTCAGGCAAGTTTTAGTGGCGAAATGAATTTGTTTTTCTATTCCTTACATTTTATTTAATAGAAAATAGCCTCATGGCTGAACACTAACATTAGCAAAATGCCTTATATTTCAAATGTTTCTGTGTTTTCTACTAAAGTACAACATTTTAACATTTCTTTTATATAGCATACAATGTTGTGCTTCCTGTAGTTCCTGACCGGTACAATGTCTTTGGACTGAATTTATAAACACAGTACTGTTGTTAGAACTCTATTACTGCTATTTACAAAGATTGTGGCCGGACCTTGTTTTCCCTGCTTATAAACATCTTTATAAATATATCATTGTATGCAGTTTTTGTGAGGGGAATTCATCCAATTTGGTATAAAAGTACCATTTTTACTAGTATTATAGATCATCGTTGGATATAATATACTAAACAATACATGTATTAATATGCACCTATTTTAGAGTGACTTTATTACCCTAGCCATTTCACTAATTTGAAATAGCCCCTTGCCAGCCTAGGTTCAAAGGAGAATGACTCATGCCTGTCTGTGTGATTGGATATGTACACTATAAATATTTTGTTTGCTGCTTAACATATTTATTTTGTGCCAGTTAGACTAATGAAGAGCAGCATATAGTGCGCAAGTAAACGAAGTGTCAGTAACAATCTCAAAACTAAGAAATTGTACTCCAACTTGTAGCATACTGAACAGTTTGTTTTAACCACTTCACACTCTGCTTCTCATAGATTATATATCTTAATGCTCTTGAAACCTCCTTTTCGGGATTTGTCTGCCACAGATGTTGTTTGCCAGTGAAAGTATTAAATAAATATGTCCTGTTTTAAATAACCTTACTTAAACTAAATTCGACAATTGATCTTTATTTGTTTCAGTTTTAATTTAGCCAATAGGACTCCAGAGATAAGTAGACCTGATGACTTCAGCAAATTAAACCTGGAAACTATTACAGGATG
>JAGFPH010011713.1:0-33333 GCA_018207615.1 Philaenus spumarius | reverse complement strand
TTTCCAAGCCTGCCAATTGGCGAACTAGAAAAAAAAAAAAAAAAAAACACAGCTATTATTATTTCTGTAATCATTGAACCACATTCTCTAATCCACCATTTACACATGTGTTTGTTTTAATATCTGTGATAGCCTGACAGCTCAAACAGCTGGAAGATCAACAAAAAAATGTAATTTTCGTGTTTTCGCGGGATATTTCATGGTGAAGTGTGAAAGTAGATTCTACCTGGTAGAACATAACCCTAATGTCAAATAATCTAAATAATATTCTAAAGTAAATAATCATTAATAGTATTTGTATTTTTTTGTGCAGTTAGTTTAAATAAACTGGTTCTTGGATTTGGTTATCATAATTATATAATTTTTTGGAAATACATTAGGCCTAAATTAAATTAAAGATTAGGATTGTAAATTTTTTTAAATAATTGATTAGGACTGCTCAAAATAAGAATGTTTTTGAAGGAATAAACTTAAGTTATCTTTTGTAAATTGTGTAAAGTAATATTTATGTTAGTTTTCAAGTAATCATACATTGGGTTTACAGCTAATTATTGAAAATGGATATTGTAGAATCCGTTAATGCACATTTACCATGCAGAAGTAAGCAGATTCAAGAACTTTACAATCTTTTAGGTGATGTAAGTATATTACTTTGTGTAAGCCCAAGAAGTAAATTGTGTTAATTAAACTATTTACACATGTTTGTTTTATTTTTACAGGGTACTGAAAGAGTCCCTCCATCTATCTTCATTCATGGCCAAGCAGCTACGGGTAAATCAAGTGTTGTCACTAATCTTCTTTCCTCGACTGGGGCACGATATGCAGTAGCTAACTGCATTGAATGTTACACACCTAGACTTCTTTTTGAACCATTACTTCGTGAAATCATCAGTATAGGTAACTACCATTTAATTCAAATAGGTAGTCTATAGGTAGATTACTTGAATTCAAATAACTTTTTACCATGTTGAACATAATTAATCTTACTTTTTGTAAATAAATTTAAAATTTGAATATTGGTTTAAAATATAGTTTATTTTTAAAACGTGAGTTTTTAAAGTCCCGTATTCTTTTTAAGCTGTGTTTCCATATGGAGTATCAAAACTCAAAGAAGTCAACTAGTTACTTGCTGAGCTACTCGGTATGAAGTACCTATGTTGTTTGCACTATAATGTGAATTCTTGCAATGTGTTCAGATGTAAATATTTCAAGAGAGAAACTGTCTTGTAACATGTATTGGATGCATGAGCTATACAGTATAGCTCATAATAGAAACTTTAATTCTTATGATACAAGGAAAAAAGGAGACTTTAGATATGATCAGCATAGATTGAACATCTATAAAAAAAACTCCCTAAGTGAGAACTTTCTAATTTAATAGACTCCTAAAGTCTCAAAATAAAATATTGGCACAAAATACAAATTTGAGTCAGATTTATTGTCTTTTGAGGGTGTGAACTTAATTAGGTAAATTAATTTGTAATTTTTCGTGTTAAAAATCTTAACTTTTATAATTGTTTAGTTTTAATTATTGTTTATTGTTAAAGTATTACTATTTATTTGTGCCGCTATATACAAATTCATATTTGCCTTACATACAAAAATCAGAAGAAAAAAGTAATGAAAATAAGTTCTTTTATACTTTCAGATGTATTGTCAAATGTATTATATATTGCCTAGATAAAAACATATCCCATCTGCAACAATTTGAAACAAAAATTTAAAAATATCTATTTGGGTTGGGAAAGCAATACAGTAAAGTTCTTGTCATAATTTTACTATAACAAAAGCTCAAAATTTGTTACAGTATTTCAATCTGATTGGTTAAGGCTGATTATATTCATCCGGTCATTTTAAAGTTTTTTATGAATTTTATCATTGCCTCATCACATTAAGTATTTTCTAGCCGGTTTTTTGTCTTGTATATTTTATAATGTCTCAATAATTAGAATAATTCTACAAGCAAATATTACATTTTGAAATGTTTATTAAACACAGCATTACACAGCCACTCTTGCTTTGGTTGGTTTCCAAAAATTTAAAACAATTAAATTATTAGTTTACAAAATAAAAATTTGCAGCTGCAAGTGTGAAATATTTGAAACTGATGCTACAAGCTGTGACATCTGGCACTTGCGGGTTTGAATGTATCTAGCCTTGTGAAAACTCTTTGCAATCACAAGCTACTTGCAGTATTGTTTACACTAGTAAGTTTCTATTTGACAGTTAATCAAACATTTATTTTGTAAGTTTTCTTGCTTTTGGAAAAATTACCTTAGAGTGCAAGTAGGGAATGCCTCAATCTGATGACTTTCTATTCCTAGATCAACTTACCAGATTACAAACTTTGTTGTGATAACTTTGAAAAAAAAACTAAATCCTTGATTTTAAAATGTTGGATCAATTGAATCTTCTAGATTTACACTTCTCGTTTGTTTCTTGTTATTGATTCCTAATATTGTGGACTAGGAATTTTTGTGTGATTATGACGGTATATATTGTGTGTTATGTGTTCTGTAGGATATCAAAATGAAGTGTTTGTGGAACAGTGTGATTCTTTCATGATGTTTGTTAACTATTTAAAAATTGCTGCACACAAAGGCATCTTTGACGAATATCAATGTGTTGTTGTAAGTATAAAATATATAAACAATTACATTCAGTTAATTAATCGTTTTTACTAGTTAACCAACTAACAATCTGTTTCATCTGCCTGAAAATTATTTCTTTACATTTGTTAACTAAGGTAAGAAAATCTGGATAAGGGCACGATTTTATCTTCTGAAACACCTACTTTGGTTGATTGCACACTTTCTAGGGGTTTTATAATTAATACCTGTCTAGGTTTTTTACGTTATACATAAGTTTATTTATATAGAGTGTTCTTAAATACACCACAAGATTTAATGTTGCATTTAATATTACCTAAATGAGCCATTGAAATTATTAATGTCCGTAGGTACTTGATATGTGCGAATATCTGTCGAATCTTGGTGATCATTACTTGACAGCATTTTCACGACTACAGGAGTTGACTTCAGTGCCTAATCTTTGTGTTATATTTATAAGTCAATTAATTCCAGAGAAATTCATTCCAGATTGCAGTTATATCAACATTCCATTTCCACAATATAATAAAGGTAAGAAGAACATTTACACGAACCAATTTTGTTGTTTAAGTGAAAACAATAGCTCTTCGATATTAGCTAAATTTACAACTAAAGTAACACAAACTTTAAACTGTTCAACCCATTGGTTAATAGATTTTGTAACATGTGCATACCTCTACAGTAGACGATAAAAATAACAACAAATACTGGGTTTAAATAAAATTCTGTAATATCCAAATTTTAACAATTAATATTAAATTTACTCTCTACATAGCAATCTATTAAAAACTAAATAATTTTTCACTTTACCTATATGTGTTTATTTGTAGGCCTAAAATATACTGAATATATGTATTTTTTATAGCTATTGGTTTTTGTGAAAATAAACCTTCTTTATTGTGGGAAAAATTATTTCTGAATTAGAATATATTTTTGTATTACAGTAGAGCATTGATTATCTGTAGCAACTGGGAGGATGTTTGGATAGCTCATTTTTCGGATAGCCTATCATTAAAAAGGATAGGCCTATTGTACCAGTGTCATAGCAGCAATATTAAACAAAGAAACAGTGTTGTTTAACACAAATATGTTTACATTTCGTATCACATGTCTTACAAATACATTAAGTAGGACTACAGTTTTTTCAAAAAGTATAAAATTGTGGCTAAATATTGCACACGTTTTGAGCGCACCAATTGTGCAACATCACATTCTTCTTGGTCGAACCATTTCATTTCGTCCATAGCTCTTTTTCAATTTGAGCATAGTTAATTTGAGTTTCTGTTAAGGCTTTAGAAGCATAACATACAGGTTTATTATCTTGCAATAAACAAGCACCTAGCCCTGTCGAACTTGCATCGACAGACAACAATATTGGCTTAGATTGATCAAAATAACTTAATACTGGAGCTTGTGTTATTATTGTTTTCAATTTGTTAAACACCTCATTAAGATATTTATTCCAAGTAAACTCTACATATTTTTTTAGCAAAGCTCTGAGAGGTTGTGATATTTCCGAAAAATTTTCTATGAATTTTGAAACATAATTAAACATTCCTAAAATTCTTGCAAGTTCTTTTTTATCCTTAGGTATTGGTAAGTCAATTATAGCTTTTATTTTGTTTTCATCTACCGAAATACCATCAGAACTAATTTTATGCCCAAGAAAATTTATTTCTTTAACATAAACATTTGTTAATATTGAATTTAAATCCATTAGTTTGAGCTTTATCTAACACTGCATTAACTCTTTCGGTTAATTGTTTTTCTGTTTCACCCCATATTAATATATCATCTTGAAATTACTGAACCCCATCAATTTTTTCAAAAATTTGTGACACTGCTCTATGAAATATTTCTGGAGCACAACTCAATCCAAATGGTAATCTTTTAAAATAAAATCTGCCAAAAGGCGTTTGAAAAGTAGTTATTTTGGCACATTCCTCATCTAATGGAAGCATCCAAAAAACCTGATTTTGCATCTAACACTGTGAATAACTTTGCACCTTTAATTTTATGAATAATTTCCTCAAAAGTAGGAAATTGATAGTGCAATCTCTTAATACATTCATTTAAAGGTTTTGGATCTAAACATAACCTTATATTACCATCTTTCTTTTGAACAATTACAAGTGAATTAACCCAATCAGTGGGCTCACTAATAGTTTCAATGATACCTAGCTTTAACATTCTATCCAATTCAGCTTTTAATTTATTTTCTAGTGCAAAAGGAATTTTTCTAGGAGCACTAATTACAGGACATGAATTTTCATTTAACTCTATCCTAACTTTAACTGGTACACACCCTATTTCATTATCAAATAAATCTTTGTACTTTTTATCTATTTGGTCTAACTTTAAGGTATTGATATGCTTAACAATTCCTAAATTAAGACATGTATCAAGTCCTAGCAAATTTTCACAGTTGGATTTAACAATATAAAAAGTCAATGCATAGTTTGAGCCTTTAAACTTGCTTTGTAATGTACAAGTCCCTATAACAGGTAATCTGTTGTTTGTAAATGAAGTAATTTTAGCATTTGTTTTATTAATTAAATTAACATTAATTCCTAATTTAAGAAAGGAATTATACGATATAATGTTTACTTGGGCTCCCGTGTCCACTTTAAAAGATTGATGCACTTTATTTATTATAATTGTCTCATACCATTGAGTTACATTTACCCTATAATTTTGCAGGTTAGGTTTAGCTAAAGTGTTTATCACAAAGTTTTTATTTTCATTATCACATAAGAAACTTTCATTACCTTTTTCTGTCAGTTGGTTAACTGAAAACTTACTCATGTTTCTAAAATGGTTTAATTTACCACACTCTGAACATACTTGATTCCATGTTGGACACTTTCCAAAAAAATGAAATCGGCCACATCTACCGCACGGATTATTATGCATGTTTGCTTTGTGTGCCTGTAGGGATGATCTTGACCTTGTAGTTGACCCTTGATGCATCACATTTGACGTTGTAGTTGATGTATTGCGCTTCATTTGGTTTCCTGTTGAATTCTGTCCACGATTGCCGGTTCCAGCTTGAAACTTGTTTAAATTCAAGTTTAAAGTTTTGTTTTTTTGTTTACTATTTTTAAAAACTCTATCAACCGTAGAATCTATTAACTCTTTTTTTACATTTAGTTTATGAACCCTATCATAAGCTAATTCTTTAGATTTACACATTTCTAAGGCTTGTTCTAAAGTCAAATTATGTGTTTTTAATAAAGCAACTTTAATATCGGAATCCTGAATACCACTAACAAAAATGTCTCGAACTAAACTATCACATAAACCACCGAAGTCACAAGAAGAACTTAGGTTTTTTAATATTGCCACATATTGTTCATAAGATTCATTATGTAATTGTTTACGATTAAAAAATATATGTCTCTCATATTATGTTACATTAGCCAAAGGAATAAAATAATTTTCAAAACTTTTAATTACAGTTTCTAACTTGTCTGAATCCACTGCACTAAGATTGAACGATTTTAAAATGTCTTGTCCTTCTTCACCCATGTAATGAAGTAATAAAGCTACTTTCTTTTTGTCTTTTGTAGACTCCGGTACAAATGCTTCAATAAAAATTTCATACCTGTTTTAAAATTTTCTCCAGTTAGTTGCCAAATCACCTTGAAATTCCATCGGAGAGACGCCATTTCCTGTGTTTCTGAAATCCATTTTTCCGTGGTAAAATCGAAACTATTTTCTGTTTTGCAAACTAATTAACACTTTATCTTAAATTCTTATTAAATCTGGTTTACACCGCTGCCACCATGTTATGTTCGGGTATATAATTAATTATTTAAAGAAATGTACATTACATTTATGAAGTACTAGTTTTATTATTCAGTGATCTACTTCAGTCGCTGTTCACTGTAAGACTGCTGGCTGCGCATCGTAGCCAGGACATGTTGCTACAATGTTTACTTAATATTAGAAATACAGATTACATTACAGTCTGTAACCCATGTTATGTTCGGGTTCATAATTAATTATTTAAAGAAATGTACATTACATTTATGAAGTACCAGTTTTATTATTTAGCGATCTACTTCGGTCGCTGTTCACTGTAAGACTGCTGGCTGCGCATCGTAGCCAAGACATGTTGCTACAATGTTTACTTAATATTAGAAATACAGATTACATTACAGTAGGGATAGTATACTACCATTGTTGTATGGTATTTATGTATACTACCATTCAATTGTATTTATGTTTATTCAAAAATTAATTTTAACAATAACATTTTTGTGAAATAATGGTACATAATCATGTTAACATTTAGTTTACAAAGTTACCATTTCTCAACACAAAATAAAACAAAAACAACATTATTTATATAAACAAAATTTACACAAAAGTGCTTTACAAAACTGCAAAATAATAACGTATAATAAAAAAACACCACTTATAAAAAACAAAAACAAAAGTTACAAGATGCAAGACAACAGTCGATGCTAGTTGCATTTCTCGATCATGAGTGTCAAACAGCTGCTAAACTTCAGAGAGATATAAAATAAATTCCACAGACAATACAATCTGTCACTGGCTTCTAAACTGTTTTAACAACATTAAAGTCTCATTAGATCGAAAACCACAGATCCTACATTAGTTTAAAACATAAAAATCATATTAAAACGTGTGTCGGAATGAGTCCGACAGTGGAGCTCAACGGCAAATTAGCGATGTCGGACTGAGTTCGCCTATGGAGCGCAAAAGGTTAAGTCTGTATTCTATACTCAAGGGATAAGTCAGCTGTAGCAACTGGCTCTAACACAAAAAGCAATAATTATATGGTCTTTGAAGTAGATTAAAATTATTTATTTATTGTTCAAACGAGTGACATTGTAAAGAAAAACTCCAGGAAGGGTATTACAGTGATATCTAGTGACAAAACATTGAAATAAGATTGGCAAAGCAGATCTCTATTAAACGTAGAACAGTTCCTAATATCTATATTCCAGAACAGATCCATATGCCTATAAAAAAGGCTTAACAAGAACAACAAAAATTAATAAGGTCAAAGAAAAAATCAGTGCAATATATTATAATATGTTAGTAGATATCCAGTTGTCTACTCGTGAGGCAGGTTTACACAAATTAAAGAAAATATTAAAAAGCAAACAGTTCTTTCAATTTTAGGACTAATCCATAAAAAATGGTGTAGAATAAATTAATGTAGGCTAAACTATGGTTAGCAATATTTAATACAAATTTTATTTTATATTATTTCTTTTCAAAGCTTAGTAGTCCAATAGATTTATTTGTGTAGCTGTTTATTTATCGTGACACCATTTATTATAACTGTTTTCAGATGAACTGTTGGAGATATTAATGCTCAACCGTCTAGAACAATATTCCGAAAATTTTTACAAAAGTTATTTAAATCTGTTTCTAAGTGTGTTTCTGAGGGCTACAAGAGACTTAAATGAAATGCGTTACTTGGTAAGTAAACTATTTGTAAATACCGTATTTAACATCAGATTTTTTGGGATAGGCTAATTAATATAATAACTGCAATAGAACAGATGCAACTAATGGCTTGTCTATTAAGTATGAGGGCTTAAGTAGTTCGGAAAATAACCTCCGTTTTTTTATAAATAAAACACAGAAGTAGATACAAAATTTTTATTATGTACATCTTAAAACTACGACTTTCCTTTACTTTTCAACATAGTTTCCATAAACATTTAAGCACTTTTCATACTTATTAACTAACTTTGAAATTCCTTCTGCAAAAAAATCTCCCTCCTGTGCTTTGAGCCATCCGATGACTGCATCTTTGAGCTCTTCATTATCCTCAAATCGCTGAGAGCCAAGCCATTTCTTCATATGCATAAAGAGGTGGAAGTCGTTGGGACTCAAATCTGGGTTGTATGGTGGATGCCTAAAAACATCCAATTTGTACTGGCCCAGAAGGTCTTTGGTTTTCTGAGCAGCGTGAGGACGAGCGTTGTCGTGCAGGAAAATGACGCCAGATGAAAAAAGACCACAGCGTTTGTTTTGGATTGCCCGTCGTAGGTTTTTCAGTGTACGAATCCGCATTGATTGTCGCACCACGTTCTATGAATTCGACCAGCAGCAACCCTTTTCCTATGAGCTTTCTGCCGGAAAAATCTTGCCGGGCTTTCGTTGGTTTGTGTGGTGATGCCGTGTGACCCCACACCTTTGACTGTTGTTTAGTCTCAGGATTCACGAACTTGACCCAAGTTTCATCTCCTATCACAGTTCTGTTCAGAAAAAAATTCTCCTTCTTGGTCATAACTCATCAGAAAGTCCAGAGCCGAGGTCATTCGTTGACTTTTGTGGTCCTCTGAAAAAATTTTCGGGGCCCATCGAGCACAAAACTTTTGGTTGCCTAGCCTGTCAGTCACTATCTTATATAAAACAGTCCTGGAAATTTGTGGATATTCTTCCAAAAATTCTGAGATGGTGAAACGTTGGTTGTCACGAATTTTTGCGTTGATTTTCCCAACCAGTTCATCAGTGACTGCCATTTCTTTCTTCGTCATGGATATTTGTTCGGCCGTTTTTAAACAAGCGCACTCATTATCTTTGGGCCATACACAGCACAAAGTTCTCTATGAATTGCTGTTGCCGAATATTGTTCAGCTGTTAAAAATCGAATGACAGCACGCACTTCATACTTGGCGGGATTTTCTATTGCAGCACACATTTTGGCCAGCGACCGAAAAACAACTAGCGCTCGGACGACTTTCACTCTATCATGGCTGGATGCCGACTGCCCTGCCGTGCGTGCCAGTGCAAGAATGGCGGCACTACCCCCTCCACTTCCCACGCAGTGAGCAAACGGAGGTTACATTCTGAACAGCCCTCGTACATCCATTGTAGTTTAAGTACATTGCATTTCAAAACATTTTAACTTAAATATAACTTTATTGAACAGTAATTGGCAGATAAATAAGTATGGAACATTATAGATTCAATAAATAAATGTGTAACATTCGTGCTTATATTCTTAATTAAAATCAGCTGATAATTTACATCATATTCTTTCCTCCTTTCACAAGAGTAATCTTTCAGTTGGTGAGGAGGTTTTCTGTTGAGATTAAAAGCAGAGCAGACCTTCAACTAGAATTAAACCTAAAAAATTCTGAAATATAAATATATAAAAAAAAAAACTATATACTTTTTCAGTCTGAATTGAATTTCAAGAAGTATTGTGAACCTATAGAAGACGGATCTGTAAAAGAAACTGATGTATCTGCTTTGTGGAAAAAGATATCTCCTCATTTAAAGGCTTCTCTATACAATGTATACTTGGGAACTAATATGAAGTAAGTTAGATATATTTTTTTTACAAACTGTTGCAAGGATGTAAAGTAGTGAACTCTCATCAGGGTAACACTGCAAGAAACCTATATTAGATATATGCTGTTCAAGACTTTTTTGTATCCCTTTTCATTGCCAATATTTTTCCGGTTTTAGTTTACTGTTTAGCCAGTGTAATCAATAAAATGCACTTCTAATTCAACACAATTTGTTGATCTGTTCTAATGGCTCTGACTTGATTACAAAACCAAAATGAAAGAGCCAATGTCACTTAGAAGACAATGCTTTAAAACATCAGCAAAAGTTAGTTAAGTTAGCATAAGTAATTTTTAGTTGAAGTCACTTACACCATTTTCCATATTTATAATAAATTATAAATAAAATGTTATCATTTCCCAGTTTTAGTTTTCTCAGCTGATTTGGTGTTACTCATTCTTACTCTTACCATTGACATTTGTGTTTTCCCACAATTTCAGCAACAGAACTGGTTAGTTTCCTAATCATTTAAGTTCCAAATATCTTTGCATTTAATTATAGTTCCTAACAATTTAATTTCTTTCTCATCGTTTCTAAAAGAGTTGATATTTCTAGGCCATTGAAAAATAAATGTGGAACATGGTTAATATTATTTTCAAGAGTATTTTTACATTCAACAGGAAGTTTCTTACTACAACAAAAAATATGTTTCTGTATCCTGTTGTAATATTATGCGGAAATATGTTCACTTTATTATCTAGGAAGTTTTTTATGTTGTATTCTTCTAGACATTACGTTAGTCTCTCACAAACCTTAAAAAATATTACAGTGGAACCCCTCATAACCGTTCTGGTCGGGACCGAGACTCTGGCCAGTTACCTGTTTGGTCGGTCGATCCGAGGTTCCCATAAAAAATAGATGTTTGTTCAAAAATAACCTACATATTTCATAAATAAACAAGCAAACAAGAAGTTATTGCAACTCATTTTATTGTATGTACATACATAAACAAACTCCCAACAAATTAAACGTTTTAAACTTACATAAACTTTGAAAACTGAATTTACATATTCTGTATCATTGTCTAAAAAAAATCAGTTACCATATTTTTTCATTCTATAACTTTCAAAGATTTGTAAAGCCAAGTCTCTCCATTTTATTATTATGTTCTTTATAATACCGTGAAGGTTTATAAAGTTTATTCGCTTTTACGAATTGCTGATATATATACAATATATAGTTTACCTTATACAGTAGTCAGAGCAATTCTTAATATTTATGTAGTTACACTACAGCGCTGTTTTGTCGTTCACAGCCGGCTTCGCCAGGTGTAGGACTTAACACTTAAAAAAACAATACACAATAACACTGAACACACACGATAACGCGACACAAAAATACAAAGTTTTATCGGATAACTCCTCGACAGATGTGTAACTTAAAGTTACAAAAATAAAAATATATAAAAATATAAACTGTTAAAAAAAAATGGGTTTTCGAAAAAGTAGCAAAAAATAAAAAAAATGTTCAAATTTAATAAAACGCAATATGTGGATTATTATTCACCTCTCCTTCACTTCATTTATCTTAAAAAAAAATCGTCGCTCATATATAACTCAAGTATTACCAAAAACTCTCCTTACTCTTCAACCTCCATAATAAAAATTATTCATCATGTATCTCACCTTTAATCCAACGTAGAACTACACCTTAACATCAACTTACAACTCTACCTTACACCTTAAAACCTCATGTAAAAAACCTTAAAAATCACCTTCATCTTAACTTTAAAAAAAAAATAATAATCCACATATAACTTCTCTGTATGCTCTTTTAGCATTTATGTATTTGTAATTACTTTTAATGATATACTATGTTAACTTTACTTTCTCAGGGCTGAGTTCTTGACTGAAAAGTACTAACTGGTGGATGTACGTGGTTAAAATAAAGGAATCTAAGACATTGGGGCGGAACAACTAATCTTTTACTCAAACATTATAGAGAAATAATTATTTACAAGAAAATACATTGTCATCATAAGGCAAACAAGTCAATTTGACGAAAATTTGTACAAAGTATTGTTAACCCTATCTTACATGTATGACGCAATAGACTAAAAACGAAGCTATTTGTTAAAATGATTAAAATTTTAAAATTGCAGACTGAAATATTTATACCTTATGGCCTACTTACGGAATTGTTTATTTCACAGTTTTTACCTAGGTTTTCACTTAGATTGCACTAACACATCAAACACTCCTTACTTTGTAATGCGCATTTTATAGAAGCACATGGCACAATTTTTCAAGTTCACTTCTCGTCGAAGATACACAACAGACATTGTCGTCGAAACTTGTCTTAACGCTGGAACACTTCTACTTCACTTTAATACGACTTTCATTATTCAAATCTTGAAGAAACTACATTTTTGTTGAAAAAATACACCTCCCACATTCTGTTGAACGTGCAACATTTACGCCATATTAGTTAGTCTCTCTGATGCTGTACAAAGCCTTCCGTATCAGAATAGCTTGATTACTATGATCAAGTCTATGTTCACTTTGTGCTCTGTTATATACGCTGATTTCTTTTACATATGTTTTCTTTTCAATTTTACTTTACTGTTTTTTAATTATTTATTAAACTGTTCATTGTGCAATCATTTATTTGTCCTTCTTAACTGTTCGTTCTAACCGCACCATTGTTTTTAACTGTCAATAACTTTTATATAGTTTATACACGTTATATACTTTTGTTGATTAATATTTTTTAAGTCTGCTTTTTACTTTATTTATTAATAGTCTGCCTTTTACTTTATCTATTTTTATTTAAATGATTCTACTCTAATTATTTTGCGTCACTAAAGAATTTATACATGTATATAAAGATTATAAATGTTTATCATTATATATTGCGTCTTTTATTTTAATCAGACCACACCTCTATGTTTTAGTCATTATGGGAAATTATTAATTTGTTTTGTGTCATCACATAATATTCCTGTTACATGGCTTGTGAGTGTTACAAATGTTTCATGAAATAAATATTTGAGTGGCCACGGCATAGTTACTGTGTTCCGGAAGCACAGTAACTATGCCGTGGCCATGCAAATATTTATTTCATGAAACATTTGACGAGGAGTTATCCGATAAAACTTTGTATTTTTGTGTCGTGTTATCGTGTGTGTTCAGTGTTATTGTGTATTGTTTTATTTAAGTGTTAAGTCCTACACCTGACGAAGCCGGCTGTGAACAGCAAAACAGCGCTGTAGTGTAACTACATAAATATTAAGAATTGCTCCGACTACTGTATAAGGTAAACTATATATTGTATCTCCATTTTAGTACGTTCATCATGTCTAATGCCGTTGAATATTTTGCTGCTCAACATATTATTCAATATGTTACAAATATTACATATTTTGTTCCCACAAAATTCAGTAAAGGTTCCGACAAAGCAACAAACGAAGAAAAAGAAACAAAGGATGCCGCTTTGTCAATTGAATCTAAGAAATAATACATTTGCCGCGGAAGCAAGAGGGGAATCAAGCTCACGCTCCCCCTCCCCTGTTCTGACTGCCACAACACAATACACATTGCACACCTGAAGTTGCGTCACCCAGCTTTATTTTTCGGAAAATGTCCATCAAACAATCAATGTTTGAGACTTCGGCTAGTTACAGTAATATAATCTGTAAGAGAAAAAACTCTGTTGATCTATAATCTATGGGATAGTCCGGTTAATCCGAGGACCGGTTGATCTGAGGCCGGTTAAGAGGGGTTTTACTGTATATACTTTTCACAAATAGGTTATAAACATTTCAAAGCTTTTGTTCAAATTCTGTTCCAGAAGCGAGAGTGAAGATTTAAGAAATGTTACAGAATCAAAAACTGTTCTTTCTTTGGATTTGCCTTATTATGCTAAATATTTCCTAATAGCTGCTTTCCTTGCTTCATATAATGCTCCAAAGGAGGATAAACGGTTGTTTGTGAAACATCAGGCCAAGAAAAGGAAACGACTAATACAAAACAAAAAGAAGGAGAATACTGCAAACGATCTCCTTGGGCCAAAGACCTTTACTTTAGATAGATTGTTAGCCATATTTTATGCCATTATGGAAGAGACGGCTAGCCTGAATGCTAATCTACTTGCACAGGTAGGTTTATCAAAATCTCATTCAATACAGATTATATGTAAATTGTTGTTTATTTATAACAATAAAAAACCTTAACTGTTACAAATTACCTGCTACAGAAAAAAGTACCCTCTGTCTGTTGAATAAAAGTACTACTTTAGCAGGTTTTAATTATGGGTATAATTCGATTGTATCCCATATAAAAGTCATTATTTTGAGTTTAGATTTAACATTTATTTTTAATTTAAGATCAAACATTGTCATCATTTGACAAATTAATTATATAAGAAATTTCATTTTTTTTATTAATCTTGTAATTATTGAATTTGACCTAGAATATATTTGAATGTCTGTCATTTGCAGATTTCTTCTTTAGTAGAACTTCGTCTTCTGACAAAGTTAGGAGATGTTTTAGATAAGCCTAAATACAAATGTGCTGTTGGACTAGAGTGCGTTGACTTAGTGGCCAAGTTAGTATACACATAATAACATAATCTGCATAGCCGGATTCCGTTTTAGCTTTATCTCAGCTAAGATTAGAGATACAAATGTAAAGTTAATTATTCTTATTTTGAGACGCCTAGAAATATCAGGCCTCCCCATAAGTAAGTTGTTTTTTGTGACATTAACTTGTGTTTTTGTAATCTTAATCTTTCCCGCGCGGTAGGCGAATATATCCGCCAAGTGGAACAAGCTCAAAACGTGGTAGATGATTATAACCGCAAAGATCCATTTAAAGTCATAGGAATATATATAGTTCACAAAACTTCTACTAGATGGCAAATGAAGTCACTTTTAATGTTTTCTGAAGATTTCATACTTCTAACTTGAAACAGCTGTCTGCAATGATCAATAATATGTTTTTTTGGTACCTGGACACTGTAACTGGCATCGCTATAGCGCTATAGATGAATAAATCCGCCACCACTAACAGCTGAGTTTTGTTTACTAACTTGTGTTCGGTTTTACCTTTTAACCTCTCACTGAGTAATGTGATATTTTTAGTAATGAGATACGGCCAACACTAGGCCGTGATGCGGTGCGGTCATGTGTGTCCCGACCTTTAGGCTAGTTGTCTGCTTTGCAAAATATGAAAATAACTATTTGCTTAATACCTTTTACCTTTATCAAAATCCTTCTCAAAATTATTTTGTATGTTTTATTTACTTATCTTATTTATGAAATCACGTTTGTTACATATTTTGGTAGGTGCAATTTTCTTTTGGTTTAGCTGGAGAGTCATAAATAATTATTTGTTTCTTGTTTTTCAGGACTCTAGGATTCAATGTTAGGAAATATATGGTTCGCTAAAAGATTATTCTTTATATCATCATTCACTCAATGAAAGTATAGTAATTAATTATTAATTATAAAATAAAGTACAAATTTTTACATTCTCGCTAATTTTTTTTTTATAATCACACTTCCTGAAAATCCTTTACTCTAAACCCTAATAATATATTGTAAAAAATAAGAGTTTGTATCGCTTATGTTACGATTTATTTACTGCAGGGTCATAAGTATACTGTGGCATGCTAGCGATATGTGGTGTCATATTTTTAAATTGTATTTGAGACATCAAAATATTCGCCAAAAGATATGCTGTTTTTCTACTTTTCTTTATAAATTTATTGATTTTTATTTGGTAGGTAAAGTTATGACTTTTATTTATTATGTAGTAGGCCTATGGGTTGTAATTTAACAATTTATTTATTCTTTAAATGATTTACTGTTGGATTTGATCTTGAAATTTTAATATACATTAACTATTAAAATTGTAAAAATAAATAAATGTTACAAACTAAAAATGTAAATTGGAAGAAGGTTATATCACATCATTCAGCACAAAACAGTTGACATCCGAAAGCTTCTATTTTTTGTGTAATATAATACCAGCTATTGTCACAAATAATTTCCTGAAAATTCTTTGTTTGACATGGCAGCACCTTGTGCAACTAAAAAGTCAAAGCTATGTTAAAATAATAGTTAGTTAAATAACAAAATGGTAAGACGGGATAGGAAAGAAACAGTAAGAATAAAATACAAATTCTCGTTCACAAATATATTTTAAATTTAGTCTGACTAGAAATCCAAACACCAGTATGTAAGTTTTTGTCTATTTACAATTTATTCTGGGAGAAGATCTTCAGTAAGTTCTTCGTCTCCAAACTCATCGTCGATACGGCTTTTAGACCTTGAGCCTGCTGCTGTGCGAGGACGTTCTTGTGGGCCTAATGGATCTGTGTAGCTTGCATCTGTAACAAAAGATGAACACTTATTGTATGACATTAACCTTTATAACCCAATAAAACATTATAATGTCTTGTTGACTGAATTGCAAGTTATAAAACATAATTAAAAAATTAAATGTAGATCATATTTAACATTTTATTTCACTACAATAAAGAACAATATTTACCATGTAATTTCAAACCTTCACGATAGGAATTTTGTTAGGGTATATCAGACGTCCTGTTAGTTTTGTTGGGGGAGGGTTGGGGGGCTGGGTTAGAACTAAATAAAATAATCTAACTAAATTAGAACTTTAAAAAATAAGAATAATCTAATGACCAAATTAATTTAACAAATAGATCTCTGCTTCTAATTGAGAATATTTTTGGTTAGTTTTTTATGTTGAACAACTATTTTTTGTTAGGTGACTAGCTGTCACATGACTTACTGACTACACCAAACCTCTATAAAAAAGGTATGATGTAGATTTTCGTCGAACCATCTTAAAGTGCTAACAATTTATTTTGGTTTAAAAGTTATATTGCATAAATGTCTGCTCTTAAAAGCTGGAACTCTTCAGCATTCCCCTTGTCAATACTTGCTCTGTTTTAATGATGAACAGTAACTTTTAATTCAGGTGATGTCCTGGTTTAAGATCACTTGAAGTAGGCCTACTCCCAAAGAAAGAAAAAACAACAGCAAAAGATGTTTGAAAAAAAAATTGTACAGGAAAATGTAGGATCTACTTTTTGTACTAAATGTAAAATCAATAAAGAATAATTAATTTACTACAGACTGTTGAGTGCTTAGTGGCTATATTGAATAAATCATATGGGTATAAATGCCGAGACAGAAAGGAAACCTATACAGACTGTCATAAAGGTTTTGAGTTTTCAAAAAATGACAAGTCTTAATTTTAAAGAATGGTTATGCAAGTTAGCAGAATTTGGTTGGATGATAAATTTATATTTATTCATAACTAAACGCTCAGAGTTCAGAAAATACTGTTTTCCTGACACAATGCCTTTATCCTGTATATATATTTTTAGACTAAAATATATACAATAAAATGAGATATTCACTGTTCTAGTGTTCGAGTTTGAATAGATTTAAAACAAATGTTTATTCTTTACTGCAAGAAGTAAAATCTTTCATCGAAAAGCAGTATAATTGAATTACTGTTCTAATCTGTCTATCTAAATTTCTTGTCCATTCATTATTGACTGAATCAAAGTTGCTCTATGCAAATTTCAAATTATATTTCATTGTATATTTCTATTGAACTCACCAACATCTTGCACTAATGGCGAATGGATATAGACATCACTGGAAGTTTCCAGGAATGACATTTTGCTAACTCTTGATGCAGGACTGGCTCGGAATCCCTGAGCAGGAGGGGTAACATCCCCTAATGGACTTGGGACACCTTGAGAAGAACGTCCACTGCTTCTTCGGGAACCTACTCATTAAAAATTTAAACTCAGTCATTATTATACTTATAATTAAATAGAAAATTGCATCTATGGCTTACGAAAATAATAGTGAAAAATTAAACAAAAGAAAAATAACATCAGACCAATCAAAATTACTCCATACTAACACAACAAATCTGAACAAATTCACAAAACCAAAATATATAGTTTGAACTCTTGTTTATGTGATAAATTCTTTGAGACAAACTGGTTGCTCATTCAACAAATTATAGAGATCATATCCAGGGGTTGTGTTACTCATAAATATAGGGTGAATCAGACGAACCGTGCGCAATGTATAGAGATTGAACCAAATGATTTGCAGCCTTTGTTTTAGCTTAACACCCCCCCCCCCCTTCTATTTCGACCCTAGAGAATTCAGTAAAAATGGATTTCAAATCTAAAAATGCCCCAAAAGCGGTTTTTTGGGGGTGGTTGTCGTTTTTGGAAAGTTTTCAAATGTAAAGGTAGGTCGAGTAATACCTCATTTTATAGGTCTTGTAACGTTAGGCGTTACAATAAAAATATAATTTGTGTAAGTGCTACAAAAATATATAATAATGAATTTTGTACTAAGTCCAGTTTATAAAAAAAATTCAAATATTTAATAAAAACCATGAAGTGTAAGTTTATTGATTAAAAAAGTCATCTACCTTATAATTTGTATTATAATTATCAATCACAACACCTGATTTACCAAAAATAAACTAATGTAAAAATCTAACTTAAAAATATTGTTTGTTTACATTTAATCTGTTACTTACACGTCATGTGTAACGGCTTGTGACGTTCACTCTGTGATCTATTTTGGCGGTAACCAACGTTGTTTGTCATTGAGCAATAGGATGATGTCACTGCTTTATTAAAGCCTAGTCTACAATTTATCAAGTTAATTTACTATTTTTTATAAAATAATCCCAAGCGTCTAGCTGAGATAATACTTATTACTAAGTGAAGTCGTGGTAGATAAATGAATTTCAAAGCATTGTAAGGAACAATTTAAAACCTTTTACTGACACATGTTACTTGCAATACTCATGAAATATTATAAATTGTATTACTACTTTGAAAATCTATGAAACCACAAAGGTAAAGATATTTTATTTCCAATAATACAGTAAGCTCATTTTGATTTACTACTAACCAGACTGGCTGCTCCCAATGCGTTCACGCAACTCCTTAGCTTTCTCTGCCTTCTTAAGTTTTAAAGCATATTCTGTAGCATCCTTTAATCCCATATCACTGCACATTCGGACTAGGAATTTTAAACCTGTATCAAAAAAGAGTAATTGCTTAGAAATTATGCAATTTTTAAAACATCCGACTGTCTATTTAACTACTAATTAATTAAGGATTAATCTTCTGCTTTAAATTCTGTTGAGTTTATTTTGGAATAAAATTTGTTTCAATGTTCCTTAATTAAAACAATATTTGTATTCATAGATAGTAAGAAAACAAAATTTTTCAATATATTTTACAGCAAGACTATAATTTTAAGGGACGGTATTATCTTTGAAAAAATTCAAATAAGTTCTTTTCTTCTTCAATTTTATCAACATAAACTTGTTATATATATCTTGCTAACATTTCCAATAGTTATTAGCTCTACTCAAAGATGAACAATCATAATCTTGCATTAATCCGCACCAGGCATTTTAAAGTTTGTAAAAAATTAACATTTTCAATAAGTTTTATTAGATTGTTCGAATCTCCAAATTCTGTAATTATGACTAACATAATAATCACACGAGGTGTCAATTCATCAGTAAACATGGCTTGTTTTAAATACTTGCCTCTTAGTCAATATTACTACTACACACATAACATACGAATAAAAATAGTTTAAAGGCTTCAGTTTTAGTTTGAAGCCTTAAACGGATTTATACCCATTTAATAAGTTTCATTATATTTTTTTCATTGTACAGTAGAGCAGCGGTTATCCGAGATAATGTGGACCAAGGGTACCTTGGTTAAGCGAAAACTCAGATAAACTCGGACTCTGTCAAAAATCGAGAGGGAAACGTACAATAAACTGGTGAAAGCAATGAAAATGTGGTCGTCAAAGATGTGACAAAAGACATCTACTGTATTATCAAATGAAAAACTAACGTCAAAATAAAAATATACAAAATGATAAAAAGACATACATAGGCTACAAGTTCATGTTCCAATAAAAAAAATTTGTTTAAAAAGTCCAAGTGTTTCTAATATAAGTACAGTACAGTAGATTTGCCGCTATATGCGGATTTCACTTTGCGCGGTTACTTCAACGCATGTCTACCGTAAACCAAACTTCTGAACTTTCTTCGTTTTCTTTACTACCTCGGTTAACCCGAAACTTGGTTATTCGGAGCTCGGATAACCGCGGCTCTACTGTAATTGACCATAAAATTGTATTCAAGTCATGAACCTCAATACAAACAATAATAAAATTATACATAATATAAACACATTTAAAATTTAATAGTAGTAAAACTACAAATTATTAACCCTTTGCATGCGTATTACATGATTTCTCGTATGGTCAAAATGTCGCATCACGCGTATTACGGGAAATCTCGTATAATCAATTTTTTATTTCTATTGAGTAATCTAGTTCTTCAAACTGTCGTAAGAGTGCATGGCGATGTTGTATTGGTGTAGGCCTGCCTACTTGATTTACTGGTTGCACAACATTGCTCGTTATCGCTCGCAGTTCGGTTGTCATAGCAACCAGGCGCCATTACGGGGAGTGCGCTAACGCGTATTACGGGATATCTCGGAACCTCATTCCAGAGTAGCGACGCACTAAGAAATGGTACAGAAAAATGTTTTTTTTGGTTGCTGTAAGTCGCCGTTGTAAATTCTTACTTGCTATATCAAAATATACAAAAGCAATATAATAAGAAACCAAAAACTCATGAAGAATTTAGGGACAGGTTGGTACAGGACCTTGTTGCAGAAAGATTTGCCCAGCAGAGGAAGAGGAAACGGGGATGAAAACCTCAAGGACCTCCTGAAGAACGATTAGAAGGACGTCATTTCATGGCCAAGAAAACTAGGGGCACAAGATGCCTTGTCTGCCTAAAGAAAGGTATCCGAAAAGAGACCATTTATTTTTGTAAAACTTGTGTATCAAAACCAACTTTGCTCCCTGATGAATGTTTTGAATTACTGTATATCATACTCAGGAAACATTTTAATCTGTAAAAAATAAAAAACATTAAAAAAGGTATGTTTTATTTATTTTTCATTTCCTTATAGCTCTTAGAATTCAAATTCAAATAGAACTTTAGACAATTTAATATTTGTTTTTTTTAAACTAAATAACACACAATAGTGAAATAGTCTATTTTATATTCAGCGTGCAAAGGGTTAACAATTAAAAACAATGAATAAATAAATACAGTAAAAAAGGAAAATATAACAAATAAATAAATAATCGTATATCAAGATAAACTTTATAAAAAACAGTAAAACTTTTAAAAATGGTATCCCTCTGCCACAAAGTAAAGCTCCTAAAACTTGCCATGGTTCTTGGCTAAGGAACTCTTCCACAGAGTAAAAAGATTGGGACAGCAAAACCTGTCTAGTGATAAATTTAAATGTGTTAAAATTTTGAATATTGTTTAATCATTCAGGAAGTTTATTAATAAGAACTATGCCAGCTCTTGAGATGATAGTTTCCTATATTTGCTTAGACTATGTAGGACTAACCACAATATTTTAAAATTGTGTACTATAAATATGCACTTTTTGTTCAGCATGAGTAAAGAATGGTTCGAGAAATAGTTTTAATTGCAGTTTTAGAGATTCCAAGCATTACAATTCCGCATGCCACTTTACACAGTGTGCTTTCTTCTAGAAACTGAAAGTTACCTTCTTACTGAAAGTATTTGCTGCATTTATCCCACATTCACCCCATTATTCGCTTTGTCCAATTAGTTTATAAATAATACTACTGTAGTTTGAAACAAAAGTAACTTTTTTGATCACCCTGAATATAACGATAGTAAACAACCATATTAAATGACAAAATATTTACTTACACTCAATGTTCTCAGGAAATGCATTATGTATATCTTTGTAAGTTTTCAAAGCAAGCTGATAGTTGCCGCTACGTCTATGGCAAGAGCCAATCAGAAGTCTCCATTTAGGCTCGTTAGGCTGCATCAATGATGCCCTCTCATAGTACGCTACTGCTTTCTCTGGAACTTGTAGACTTACAAAGTAAGCACCAAGCCAGTCCAACACAGCTAGGTGAGAGGGGAAGTAGCGGTAAGACTAAAACACAAGAAAACTAATCAATTTTAATTTTAAGAGGTATGAGTATTTAATAAAACAAATAAAAGAGCACTGTAGTGACAAAATCACACTGATTTGAATATGAACCCCTAACCACAAAACAAGGAACAATAACTAAACAACTAAATTGTAAGTTATGTTTATTACATTACCCTTATGTACATTTTGATGACATGGTCATCATCCTCAGAGGGTTTTAAATGTACATAAGGGTAACGTAATAAACATAACTTACCATTTAGTTGTTTAGTTATTGTTTTTATCCTTGTTTTGTGGTTCGGGGTTTTTATTCAAATCAGTATGAGTATGTACTAAAAAATTTTTTTATTTGTAAAAAATAGGAATGTCATTATTAACTTTATATTTCACTTAAAAAATTACAAAAATATTCTGAAAAAATATACAACATAAAGTAAAAAAAAACTAAACTATACTGTTCAACTAAAAACAGCCGTTTTTACATATTTATTAAGACTTATAATCAAGTAACAAAAAACACTAATCTCTTTACACAAGTTAGGTACAAAATCACATTAAACAATTAAACAAATATAATTTTTTATATGATGCATTTAATACAAGCTTGATGTAAATGTTAGAAACCAAATTTCCTTCAACGGAGGGTGCTAACTACAGAGTTGTGTAAACGACTGTCATCGTTCATAGTTAGTGAATTAGAAAGAGGTCTTGAGTGTCAAGTTTTAAATTAAAATGGTAAACAGTGGATAATCAATAATTCACAGAGCTTAACAATTATTGAAATTGTAAAGTATATATATTTGGTACAACCACAAACGATATTTAAGTTATAACCGATTTACTGCATGCAACGATATGCGTTGCAAAAATAAAAATATAAAAATAATATTAATAAGTTTACTAAAAAAATGAGGTTCGGTAAAAAGTTCTGAAATAAAAAAATATGTTTTAAATCAAAATAAAAACGCTATATGTGGATTATCCAATAACTATTAATATCTCTTCATCACCTCCTTTACCTATTTACCTTAAAAACAAAAATCGTCGCTCATGTAATACTTAAAATCACTTATGTACCTCCTAGGCCTATTGCCTTGCTTCAATAATAATAAATCATCACCCACCTAAACTCTCCATAACATCTTTCTCCCAACTTCAACGTAGAACAATATTATATTTTTCACCTTACTTCAACTCACCTTACTCTTAAAACCTTAAAATTCACCTTCACTTGACTCCCATAATCTTAATAAAAAAAAAATAATAATCATGATAATTTGCGATAATCCACATATAACCTCACTTATGCTCTGTTTGCATATATTTACTTGTAATTACTAATCACTGAAAAATACTTGTTAATTAATTCTATTTTCTTAGGGGTGGGAACCTGGCTATCAAAGTAATGGCTAAACGGACACTCGTGGCTATATAAAGAAATTCAAGGCATTGCAGCAAGACAACAATTATTTACTCAAACATGATCAAAAATGGATATTTACAGCAATTAAGAAACATAAACATAGTGATACATATATACAAACAAGTCAAGAAATTATTTACAATTATACAATGTTTCCTGAACCATACCTTAAGTAATGACGCAATAGAAGTTAAATGAAGTTAGTTTTTTAATAAAATGAAAAATTTTAATACCTGCAGACTAAAAATATGTCCAATGGCCATTATTACTTACAGTTTCACTTGATATATTTGTCGCACTGTTCTTTACCTAGGATTTTTGTCGTAAACTCAATTCACTTCTGAAGCCTAACCCACGCTAGTCCCGCCAAAGCACATCGAAAAGTTATCAGTTGAGAAACAGTCAATTTACATGATCAGTTTTTGATTTCTTCAATCACTCCATCTATAAAGTATATCTACTTCATATTGAGACCAAATTTGTCACTACTTTACAAAGAAAACTACATTTTTCTTGCAATAATACACGCCGGCTTCATGCAACATACATGAACTATATCGCCATCTTGATAGAAGTCCCTGCTACCAGTACGTTCTGTTGTGTTTCGTATCTTTTGATATCTGTGTTCTTTCACATATACAGATTGATCCCCTCTCTCTCTTCTAATTGCTTCCATGATCACTGCATATACTATCATATTGAATTCTCGATACATATTAAATTGTGCTATGTCCTGTTATTATATTCTTTTTTTTTTTATTTATTTATCGAACTGTTTATAATTTCAAATACCGCTTTATATTGTTCGCTTATAACGCACCACTCGTTGAAACAAAGTTTCTGTACAATTTTCACCTTTTTACACACGCTCATATATTAATATGTTTTTTAAGTCTGCTTTTATATTACCTACTTTTACAGTCTGCTTTTATGTTTTATTATTTGTTTATATAAAAAAAATGATTCTACTGTAATTATTTTGCGTCATTAAGAAATATAGTTATATGTAAAAATTAAAATGATTAATATTATTTAGTATTGCGTCATTATTCATTTAGACCAAACCTCTGTATCTTTAGTCATTATAGGGAACAGCTGATTCATTTCTTATTTTATTATTTTCTCTGTGACATGGACGTTAGTGTCACATGCAAGCATGTACTTTTTTGAAAGGCGGAGAGGGTTAAAGGCTCAGGTTTCGCGTTTTTTAAAAATATTATCTTAAATATCACTTTAAGATTAAAACAATCTATACTACTATATAAAAATCTAATGGTGTCTGTCTGTTACTCAATCACGTAAAAACTACTGGATGGATTTGAATGAAATTTGGCACACATATAGATCATGACCTGGAATGAAACATAGGCTAGAATTCATTTAGATTTAAGGGTTAAAACAACTCCTAAAACAATAAATATTAATCACGGAAAAACTACTGGATGGATTTGAATGAAATTTGGCACACATATAGATCACGACCTAGAATGAAACATAGGCTAGAATTCATTTAGATTTGAGGGTTGAAACAACCATTAAAACAATAAATAGTTATTATTATTCTTCCATTAAGACTAGAGAGCTGGAAATTTGTACATTTATTTTTTACAAGATATATATAAAAAGTAAACCATATCTGTATTTTTTAGTGTATTGCTAAGAGGTGAAACTGTAACAACCTCTAAAACAATACAAATTAATTATTATACCCGCCATAAAGCTAGAGAACTGGAAAATGGTACATTTATTTCTTACAATACATATATACTATATAAATCATATTTGCATTTTATAGCGTGTAGTTTGAATAAAACAAAAAGACCACTTTTTGCAACAGTTTTATTGTACCCATATTGCGTGTTCCAGCTGAAATACCCACATCAGTGTGTGTTGTCTGTGTTGAATCTGTGACGTGTACACGAAAAGCAGTGTGCATTGCGCGTGGTTGAAATGCGCAAAACAGTGCATCGTGTGGGTGTAACGCGCAAAGCAACGGCTGGGTGAAATAGTGAAAAGACCTAGGGGGTCACTTGCAATGGAAGGACTCCATCCTCGATACTTCCACAATTCACCCAATCGCGCCCCATTGCTTTGCCCGTTTATAGGGGACCCACGAACATACGACACGGTTAATTAGGCCAGGAGTGTAAGAAAATGTGGTGTAATTCGAAAGTAAAGCGAAAAGAAAGTGTTATATCCGATGTGTAAACCAAATGACCATTACTGTTACTTTGATTGTTATTGTTTCTTTCACCTCAGGAATTATTGTCTTAGGCCTAAGTACAATTTTAACGAACTAAGTTTAAATACATTTTATAAATAAATAATAAATACAGTATTTATTTAATGACAAAAATTTTAACCAGCAACTAACTCTTTTTCAGAAATTTACAAAGTACAGTGATGTTATTCGGTAAGGCGTATGTCTTCTAACTCAAGACTAAGGAGCAATGGAAATCAACGTTCTTTTAACTAAAATAAGGTTATTAGGTTTTCTGAAACGATTACTTTTTTAAATATACATCGATGTTTACCGTTAAAATACATCGATGTTTTCAGGTCGATATTATTGTCACGTCGATGGTGAACATGAACATCGATTTTTTAACTATCGATGCTCATCCCTAGCTTGTTTCAATCATAGACGATGCGATGTTCTTTGTTCAGATGCACGGGTACAGTTTAACGCCTACTTTCGGCGTGGCATAAGGTATTTGAAGACATGAATTGTAAAATTAGAACTATTTGCGTTTGTTTACCCCATCTTTAAAATACCACATGGAAATATATTTTTGTTTCTCCCGGCAGCAACACAAAATTCACGCATATTCCAGGTTTTTTCCCGGCCACCCTGTTGTAGTAGCTCATCTTTCCAATTCAAATTCGCTAATAATTTATTTTCAAGATAAGCGATCAAAGATAATTACATTTTTTTAAACTAAAATTATCCACTAACAGATTTTCTTCCTAAATTCACATGCGTTTTGATGAGACCAATAGTGATTCAACAGAAACATCTCATTTGATGCATTCTTTACTATTGTTAAGCAGTTAAACCTTCTTCCTTTAAGAAATCTATAAACTTTTAAAGTATTAAAATTACTGTATCTTATTTTGGAAGTGGACATCAAGTTCACATTGACGATCACCAACAACACGTGTCGCCCGTATATGTGAAATTTTAAATGTGAACTTATTTGTGTTGTTTTAAGTGTGTAAATGTGTGTTTTTTTTTTGTATATATTTGAAAATGACTAACAGTTAGTCAAAAAGTATGTAGTCATATGTAGTGGTAATAAACCATATTTAGTTCATGATTGTTCGACAGCATCACCTAAAAACAAGGTAATTAATTAGTTATTTACAATCCAGTTGGGCTATAAGCATAAAAAACCCGTAAGCAGCACTGCCGCATTACTATAGCCGAATTTTATTATCAGGGAATAACTAGCATTATATAATGAGAGTTTCTTATGAGTTTTGTTCCTTGTTCCGGAAACTGTTAAAAATATATCTTTGCACAGTATTATAGTAGATTTAATTGCCTTTCGAACAATATAGCTCAAAAATTGCACACGGGCTTATGAGTGAGAGAAATTGAGCAAAAACCTTACACGGATAATAAAAATCATTTATCAGGAGCTTCCTATCAATTATGTCCCTTGTTCCGGAAACTGTATTTGAAATAACTTTGCACAGGATTGTAGTAAATTTAATTACCTTACGAACGATATAGCTCAAAAATTGCAAACGGGCTTATGAGTGGGAGAAATTGAGCAAAAACCTTACACGGATAATGAAAAAAATCATTTATCAGGAGCTTCCTATCAATTTTGTTCCTTGTTCCGGGGACTGTACCTGAATTAATTTTGCACAGGATTATAGTAAATTTAATTACCATTCGAACGATATAGCTCAAAATTTGCGGCTTATGAGTGGAAGAAATTGCGCAAAAACCTTACACGGATATTGAAAAAATCATTTATCAGGAGCTTCCTATCAATTTTGTTCTTGGTTCCGGGGTCTGTACCTGAAATACCTTTGCACAGGATTGTAGTAAATTTAATTACCTTTCGAACGATATCTAGCTCAAAAACTGCACACGGGCTTATGAGTGGGAGAAATAATGCAATTTCCTCGCTCTAACTTTGCCATTTTGGTTTGAATCAAACGAGCCACCATTTTGTGTAAAATCGAAAAATATAAATATCAGTGTCTGGGACATCCTACAAGGACCCTTCCACTGAAATTTCAGCTATTTTGAAGCATATTTACTACCATTTTATCAAGGTGGGAAAAACACATATACTTATATACCCTTAAATTCCTACCCAAAAACGATTAATCGGTATAACTCCGCCATTTTGAATCGGATCAAAAAACAAAAAAAGTGTATCTGAAGAATCCTACTAGGACCCTTTTACCAAAAAATCAGCAATTTTGAAGCATATTTACTACCACTTATCAATCCGGGAATAAAACATATAATATATCATATATATTATTTCTCAAGGCAATTTTTTTGTCGGTACGCCATAACTTCCTTAATACATCATCAAATCACATGAATGTGGCATCATTTTAAAGCTTTCCTTAACCATTACACCGGAAAAATATACAAAATAACAACAACAAAAAAAAGAAATAAAGAATGCGAAAGTAACAGTGATGTAAGATCAAGTAAGTTGTAGGGATATTTTCCTGGCGTTGGCAATACTGATGATAGCAATACCCAGCTGGAGAGCTGCCGTTACGCCACTACATTGCTATTTTTAATTAATTGTATATTTAGTATCGTATAGTATAGTGTACTTTAATTAAGTGGGATTTAAGTAAGTTAGAATGCGAATGCTTCGCACGGGTCAGCTAGTATATACATATATATTACAACGAATCTCTTTTTCAGTGGTTCGTTTTAGAATATTTCGGGTCCCACGTTTCGGGACGCCAATTCTACAACGGATAACCTTTTCGAGAATTAAGTTGGAGAATAAGTTATTTCCACCTACTGGAAGTCTTATAGGCAATCTCACTTTGTTTGGCCTAGGTGAAATAACTATGTGTCGAATATTCAGTTCGCTGACTATTCTGACAAAAACTTTACTTTATACTTCCAGTAATTTATTTTTGATTTTAGCTCAGTTAGAACACAAGTTAATAATTTTATTTTTTGTAAACCTCTGAAGAGTGAGTACACTGGAACTAACCTTGTAAATTGCTTATTTGTGCTTGCAATTATTTTATGAAATTCCACTTTATCAATTCTTAATCTAAAATTCATAAACTATTGGGATATTTGAATATTAGGTGTTTTTGTAAATAATAACCTTTTATAAAACAAAATAAAATTTTAATAATTTCTTTTTTTCTAATTTTAAACATAAAACAAAATTCTTGTATTTAATATTTTTCAAACAAAACCAAATAATAACTTTCTTCTCAAATAAAATAATAACTTTTTAAAACTATAAGGCAGAACTAACCTATTAAGAGGCGGCAGGACTCAGCCAGGCAGCCCATGGCTCCGCTGCTCAGTTTAACATGGGGTGGATTTACATTTGTCTTAATTAAAATCATAAAAAATTTTTTTTCCAAAATCTGTTAAAGTAGTTTGATTAAGTAGTATTATAGGTTCATTTTAACCTAAGTCATTGTCCTTAATACATTTTATTCAGATTTTATTTGAATGAAATACGTATTTTGAATTCCCATAAGAAATATAGCATTTTTATACAAAACGCATTCAACTACAAAACCTGCATTTCTAAACCTAAAATTTTCAAACCTATGCCATTTTTAAGAATATTTATTACTTGTTAATTTGATACTTAAGAATTTGGAACTAATTCATGTAAAGAATTATTTTTTATCGATTGTAAAACACCTTACAAATTGTGAATGTCGCGTAGTGCCGCAGTAGTTTAGTCGGTGTCCGTCAGATGCCACTAGCGTAGTTTGGTAAGGAAGAGGAAGATTGTCAGGGGCCAGCTACGAGCTACCCTCGCTGTTCTGTTCTTGGCAAAGTTTCTATGTTGTGTTGTGACGTGATTACAATTATTGCACTGCACTGTAAGTTTTGTTTTTCAACTGCAACATGGGACACTTGAAGACATTTCCGTCGAGAAAAAAGAAACGTAAACTGCCTGCGGCTTTACAAAACTACCACAGAAGGTAAGTAATTAGTTCATGGTGCATTTGTATAAATTAAATGTAAAACGTTTTACAGTACCGTTAACTGAAAAGTTTGAATTAGGTATAATGATTTATTGAATTCGTAAAACGAGAAATATCACAATGGAATTTCCGAACAACCTTGCGTTTAATTGATTGTATGAGAATATGCTCTGTGGTCAACCTACCTAGTCTTAAAACTATAGCCTACAGCAATACCGTGCGTGCAGTTATCGATATATGTTTTGCTAAAACATATATATATATATATATATTACAACGAAAAGCTTGTTTTTCTGGAAACGTTCCACTACTTTGTTGGGAACGCCAAGCTCTGTTGCAAAATAAATTACTATCACCTACTGGGAGACAATGGCTTTTCTGTTCGCCTAGGTGAAGCAACTTGTTGCCAAATATTTAATTTACTAAATATTTTGACCAAAAAATTTATATTTAACTCCCAGTAATTTAACACACTAGCTCAATTAAACTGACTCTTTTTTACTTTCTGTAAACCTCAGAGTTGTAGGTACACTGGAACTAACCTTGTAACGTGAATTATCTGTGCTTTCGTTTAACTTATAATTTAACCAAGTTCTAATATCTGAATACATGGGATACCCTATTGGATGTGCAAGACAGGTAACATAAAATCAAATTAATTCTGTTCTGCAAAATAAAAACTTTAAATTTATTACTTCTAAATTCAAACAGAAATTTAAAAAAACTGAAACACAAAATATTTAAATTCTTTGGTAATTTTTACCTTATACAATAAATTCAAAAATAATTGACTTAATCTAAAATGGCAGAACTTTCTATGAATTTACTTATTTTGAAAATTGCTTTTATTCTATTTATAATATTAATTAATTAAATCTCTTTATTATTAAATATTATCATTTTTAAACCTTTACTTTAATCAAATTTTAATTTAATTTAATGAATGCAAGATTAATAAAATATCTAACCCAGTATAATAAATAAATTTAATGAATTTACTCAGGCAAAATTTTAGGGAAAATCTGCAACGTATTTTCGCTTTTCACAGACCTTATAAGTTGTAGCTGTATGTCCTTCGACTGGAATCACAAGTTGTCTCGTGCCTGTGAATTACAGATGTTTTCTTTCTGGAAATTGGCAGATGGTCCTAGGTCCGTTCGTCTGGTTATCCCACGATGTCTAGAAGCTCAATCACGATTTTTGTAAAAAGAAAGAGACCGAGAGTCGCTGGGTACCCTGTATTTATACCCAGTTTCCCTCCGAATCAGGTATGGCCTTGCTGGTATTTTGCACCCTTTTGTCGCATCCTCCAATTTGCAATTTATAAAAGATTTTGTTTTCCTTTGCTATAGTATTAATTATTTTAATGACTTTTTTCCTTTATCATTTCTTTACTTTTTAATTATTTTAATTAAAAAACTATTTTTTTAAGTTGATTTCTCAGTTCCTGAACTTTGGCAATCCCACATCCCCTCTTCTCTCCATGCGCCCTTGCGCTGAGATTTGCCGCGCTTCCTTTGTCGTTTCTTCTATTGTTCTTGGATTTTCTTTAATAACTTTACTAATTTCCATCGGATTTTCCTGCTACTTGGATTTTCTTTCTTCCCACATCTTCTTCTTTACGCACAAACTCGAATGGTAGTTGTAGGACGTTTCGTTTACATTTTCGCGTGTCCCGACCGCTTTCCGCAGATTTTCGCCACGAAGTCTTCCATTTTCCATTTTCCGACGATTTCCTTTTCTGCAGTTCTTTTTCTTGTGGTTTAATGTTACTAGCCGCAGTCTCTCTTCTTTTGACATTATTTCCTGGTTTTTCTTGGACTTAGCAGTTTTACGAATTTACTCTATTTTTTCTTTACTTTATATTACCGAAATTTATTTTATATACTGGATCATTATACAATTTGTTTAGCTACTAATCTATTTGAATTATTTATGGACTTTAAAACTTTATTTTACCTGAACTTTTGTTCTTAAAGGTTTTACAATTGTCACCTTTCCATTCAAATTATATTTAACTTTATCTTCTAATTTTCCATTAAAACTTTACTTAAATAATACTTTGTATACATTACATTTAAAATAACTTTATTTTTTATGTACTTTTTTACTATACAAAATTCGCCACTTTAAAGCATTTTCTTTAATATTAATATTATGACCTTTTGTCTTATGACATTTCTTTTTTGGAATTTTTTCCTGAATCCAAAAATGCCCTTACTTTTGGATTTTGAGTTAAATTGAATTTTTTGTTTAACTTTGAACGCATATTACGTAAGCAATTTCCCTTATTACGTTTCGGGAATTAGAAGCCCAATACATAAGCGTTTAGCGTAATGCATTGACCACATAAAACCACTAATTCGCAAATTCCTAAATCCCGGCTATTCCCTCAGAAATCAGATAATTTCGGCTAAGTTACTTTTGCCGTTTTTCGCCAGCTAACTCTCATCTTGCCCTGACTTGCATTTCTATGACCTACATACGTATGATGCCCGTAGTAGTCTAGAAAGATTGAATTATTCAAAAAAATATTTGAAAAATTCAAAATTTCGGGAATTGCACGGACATTTTCCGCTGCAATATATATTGTTTAATTCATGCACCATTGTACAGTATTTGATCAATTCTTTCATTTTCGTATACAGTACGGTACAGGCTTTAGTCATAAGAAGAGGCAAGCGGTACGGAGCAGGGTAGAAAGTGACCTTGACATCATACAAGCTGTCCCGTCATTATTTTGACTACCCCTCACTCGATTCACAGAAGGTCGTTGGCCTAAATTTCGTGGAACAAGCGACAGACAACCTGGCTCCCTTTCATTTTGATTCAATGTCGATTGTACTTTGAACTGAATACATAGGCTACAGTTGATTCATTACAAATAGTATTTTTATTTGGTTGGAGTATAAGTCCTGTTGTTATGGAGCTCGATTGGCGCCATTAAATAATAATCTTCATATGTCACACAATTAAAAAAAGTAGTTATTTTGTAATATATCTAAAGACAATATGACCTACTGGCGCATATTCATTGCCCGTCAGTCGACATCAAGTTTGCTCTAGTCTATACAATAAACTAAAAAAAAATAATAACTAAAACTAAAAGTTATTATAAGTTACCCAAGGCCATAGTCAAATCGGGCGCAGGCCCCAAACCGGTTTGCGATAATATAATAAAAAGCAAATAAAAAGAAGATAGAAAAAATAAGAAAATACAAAACGTTTAGTTTTTAGTAGGTGTTTAACCCTCCAAGCGGCAATGTAAAATAGTTTTGAGTTTTTGCCACTTTCAAGCATATTTTCATAAATTCGTAAAAAATAGTAAATTAACTTCAACCCAAAAGTGTTCCGTGGCTTTTTATAGGAAAAGGTCCAAAAAAATCATACATGCCAGTAACAAATTTATTGATATAAAATTATTAAAGTTATTAGCTCAGGAAGCAAAACATGTTCAGTAACGGAGGAAAAAATTCAACTTTAGGCCTACATAAAAAGAAGTAAACATTTTTTGTAATTCTTTAAAAAATATACACAACATAAAATTGAAATGTATACTTGAAAATTTGATGTAACCATTTATATTGGTCTCAGAAATTCTAGAATGAAACAAATTGTCTAAACGTGTGACATATTTCACCAAAAATAATGTAAATAAAGTTATATAACACTGTAAAATATGGTTTATAATTTCTTTCAAGATAGAAAAAAGTTTTGTAATTTAGGTCTAAATAGAAGTGCATA
>JAGFPH010011712.1:696-11737 GCA_018207615.1 Philaenus spumarius | reverse complement strand
ACTAGTTGCTGTGAAACAAGGGTTGTACCGCTGAAATAAATAACTAGATGTGGTGAAATAATAGCTGCCATGCTGAAATAACTAGTTGTTATAAAATAAGGGCTCACGCTGACATATAAATAACTAGTTGCTATGGAATAAGTGCTGTAACACTTAAATAATTAGAAACTAGTTGCGATTAAATAAGAGCTGTCACGCTGAAATAAAGAACTAGGGAAAAATTGTTCATTCAAAAATGTATTAACTGAATTGTTTACATAGGAAAGGACATCAAGTATGTAAAAAACTTATTCCCATTCTAATTACTTTGAGGTCATCCTTATTCCTTACTTGGACATAGCAGCTAGCCTATCCTTATCCGTATCCATATTATTTGTTGTCTACTTTGTAAGCAGAAGTATACTTAATGTGTGTATGTATGCAAATGCAATGTCTATAACGTTTTTATTTTATCAATGAAAAAAACCGTTGTACTAAAAATTACCCCTTCCTCATTGTTATATTGAGGTCCTTGGTTCGAATCCGGATGAAGGACAAGCATTTTTGTGAAGTGGAATATTAAAAATAATTTAAGATGAATTTAAGATGAATTTAAGAATTTATGAATGTGAATTTAAGATGATGAAAGCCTGACGGTGATTTTAGCCATAAAACTACAAACATAAAATATATGTAAAAACACTGTCAATTTGTCCATGATCATTTATTCTGTCCTTCAAATTACAGATTACTTTGAACAAATTTACAACAAATAAATAATGTTTGAGGTCCGAATTATTAAGGTTTTGTTTCTTTTCTTTTTATCATTTTACCAACAAATTTCAAAATACTCGAAAAATACATTTATTCATTACATTATTTTTGTGAAGCAAACATAATTTTACGCTTAGTTTTTCTGTTCGGGAGGAAAAACCAGTCCAAAGCTTGTAAATGAGTTATGTATAACAAACTTGTTAAATGAAATCAAAACCTTTAATCTACAAAACTAATAAATACAGAAAGGAAAGTTTTTTGCCATACATCAATGTCTAACGAGAGTCGATTAAGTGGTTTGCTTTTCTTCTTCGGTCTCGGAAGTAATTTATTTGTTCCAATTGTTGGTTTTGGTCCAAAAGAACAGTTTTAATCCGTTCAAAGCGTCACATTTACAAACGCTGCCAATTCCATTAAATTGACACTCATTTCCTCACAGTCACTTCCATTTTCATTCAACTTTTACGGAAACTATTGTTTTTACACTTCCAGCTGCAACCAATGAAAACTGCAGCAAAGGCCTTAAAATTAATTGCACTCGCATTTTAGTAATTGAGGCTCGGTTCTTTACTCTAAAAAAACTACTGTGACAATTTTTGTAAACTTGTTTTTATATGTTTGATTGTACAATGTACATGCTATAGGCTGCTTATTTCTTGTGATTCCTATAAAATGTCTATTCGTTCTGACATTTGAGGAATTTGTATACAGAGTGTCTCCGAACTCTCTGGACCCCTTTTGTGGATATGTTCCTGGGATCCAGACAAACATATTTCACAATATAAACATGGGTCTACGGTGCTTCTTTTTTCGTCTGTCTGTCTGTATGTGTTTTTTACAAAATACTTAATATTTTTGGAAGTAGAAAATATATTGAGCGCAAACTTTGTATACCTATTTGTTACGTAACCTTTCATCACTGTATGAAAAATTAGAATATTATTTTAAATATTTTCAAAGTGGCGGCTGTTTATAGTTTTTAATGTCAAATATCTGAAAACCCGCTAACTTTACAAAAAAAATTACAAGAGACAAAAAAGTTTACTTTTCTAATGACAAACACATTGATTTTTTTATTTTGTCTCAGCTGATTCTACTACTGAACACTTTCTAAGCTGATTCTACTAGCAAAAAATAATGTAATGAAAAAAGTGCATATATTCTCAGCAGGACAATCCTTTGTCGATTATTAAAAACACAAACACTTATTTAATGTACGTTAAAATAAAAACACAGTAATACATTTGTTATGTAAATAAAGGACAACTGAGATATCGTCGCTAATATCATAAATGTACGTCTTGTGTAATACTTGAATACTTTTTTGTCTCAAACTCGGTTATACTATACGCTACAGGAAGTCAAAAACTTCGTTAAAAAAGGAAGATATTTTATAAAGTTAACGGTTTTTTTAATTATTCAACTTTAAGAACTTTAAATAGCCGCCTTTTTAAACAAGGAAAGATAATTAATTGGTTCTAAAACTTTTCACGAGTTAGTTTTATCTCGAAGTAGAATTCAAATTTTCAATTCCACATCATTTACCGTTTAAAAATAAGATTTTTTTGCCTGCTAGATAGAAATCTAGGCATGTTAAGTCATTATGTTCATAGGAACGTTTTTACTTATTTTCACCCAAAGAACCACCCCCTGAAGTTTTGAAAACACTCTGCAGCCTATAGTTATACATTTATTCTTAAGTCCATCTATACTATATTATTATAAAGAGGTAGGCCTAATATTTGTTTGTTTGCATGTAGGGGGTAATCTCTGATACCACTGAACCGATTGAAAAAATAATTTTACTAATAAAAAGCTACACTATCCCTGAGTAACATAGGCTAGAATTAATTTTGATTTTAGGATTGAAAAAAAAAACAATAAATTTTCATTGTTATACTGTCTTTAAAGCTAGAGAGCTGAAATTTTGTATATTTATTTCTTACAAGTTACATTGAAAAAGTAAACTAGATTTGCATTTTGTCGCGTGCTGTTAAGGGGTGAAAATGTGATAGCAACCCCTAAAACAATAAATATTAATTGTGTACTTTCCTTAAAGCTAGAGAGCTGTAATTTTAAACATTTATTTTTTACAAGATGAATTGAAAATGTAAACTAGATTCACATTTTGTCGCGTGCTGCTAAGTTGCGCAAATGTAGTATAAACCCCTATAAAAAAATGTTGATAAAGCTAGAGAACTGAAAATTTGGCACTTATTTAATTTGGTGGAGCACTATAGATAATAATAAATTACTGTACAGATGTATCAGGCTAAAACACCTGCTTTTATTTTATAAAATAAGAAAATTGGAGAATTTAAGTCATTATATTATACCTAATAATCAATATTCGGTCTTTAAGCTGCAAAAGATTTGGAGATATAAATATGGAGAATTCAAACGTAATAGCTGTACACAATTACCAAGAGTTTTTTTTTTTAATACTGCCACCCTGTTCACAAACATAATACGTGTACCAAAATTGAACCTAACATCTTTTCAAATTCAATAGATATACTGTTTTTTTAGTTTTAAAAATCTTAAAAAAAATGGCGTAGAAACGAGACATTAATCGTTTTCGGACATGTTTTATGAAATATATTTCTTGATTTTTACTTGAAGTACCCGCTCTGAAAGTTCGGTGAACTATTCTATAAGTTCGGTGTTATAATAGACCTAACAATATCATTTTCCAGAACATTGATTGTCCATTACTTTGAAACGAAGTAAGATATTAAGCTCTAGTTTGCGCCATTGTGTTTCTCTTTTAATAAGCTTTTCAATTGTGTATTACATGACCTACCTTTACATTTGAAATCGTTAAACCACTACCAACCCGGGCAAACCCCCCAAAATCATAGAGATTCAGATAAGTCAAAAAATTGTCCTGTTGTGCAACATAAGATATATACAAAGTTGTGTTAACTTATTTGCAATTATAAAAACTAATAAAAGGGAAAGGGCCTTTACGGACACTATGTATATTAATTTGTGCAAAATGACGGTAGTTATATCGTGTTCATAAAAAGTGATATTTATAAATCTATCTATAAAAAATCGTGTCTTTCTCGCAAAAACACTGGCCCACCTGCGCATGCGACAGGATTTATGTCATCGCACCCCCTCCCCCACCTTACCCCAATCCAAGTGCCTCTGTCCTAATCAATCGTAATTTCCGTGAAAATATCCAAGTATGTAATAATCTGTTAGCTTTTGCTTCGCCGCGAGTGTAATTGTTAGCGAGCTGAAATACCGCTGGGTTTGTGTGTGAAGTGATCAGGAGTGAAGCCTTCTCGTATCTACGTATAAAATTTAGCAGGTACTTTTTTCGAAATCTACCTGAATATTTATCTTACTGAATATATAGTTATATATTATTTCTCAATAACTCCCTTAATTCTTCATCAACATTAATTATTCAAGCATCGTTTTAAAGCTTATGTTCCTCGCTATTGACGAAAAATAGACAAACAGCTTAAAATTCATGTTTTCATTACAAAAATGTATTTAAAATTTGTTATGTTATATTTCATATGGTTCCTAATGAAAGTCGCCATCTATTAACAATCTGGTTAACTAACATGACAGCTATTGGTTAGATAGTTCATATGGTTCCTACAGTGACTGGATAGATACAGAGCAGCCAAGTGAGGTCTTGTACTTATATTATTTTTCAAAAGTGTTTTTTTTTTTTTTTTGCTGCTAAGCGATATCTCCCTTAATTCTTCATCAAAATTAATTATTCAAATATCATTTTAAAGCTTATGTTCCCCGCTATGGACGAAAAATAGACAATTAGCGTAAAATTAATTTTTTCGCTAAACAAATGTAATAAACAACTTTCATATGAAGTTCTAATGAAAGGCGCCATCTATTAACAATCTGTTTAACTAGCATGAAATCTGTTAAATTGTTAACATTCAAAATGCAACTGTAATCGATCACGCAAATCAATCAAATTAAATCAACGTAACGCGTTAGATCTATACATTTTTATAAACTATTATTTATAAACCAACGTAAATACATAAACGTTATTAACTGTATTAAATCAGGTAAATGTAGGCCTACTCCCAACTTGTGAAATATTCGCACGGGTCTGCTTTATTTTTCTAAAGATTTTCGAGATATTACTCAGTAATTTTAAAGGTTCTTAATTTCTTTCAGAATAATTTATTAGTAACATACGGTACACAAAGATCTTGTTTTGCTTTATATTATGTAGGCCTATGATAAAAACGCTTTAACAATCAACCTTGAGAAGACTGGTCGGTTGCTATTGTATTGGTAAACTAGACTGTCGCCTATCATTCTGATCATAGTTATAACAATGATTTCGGATAATCCGAATATCCGCACGACCGATTTTCCTATCAATTTAGCAGAAGGATTACAATTGTTCCGATTAACCGGATTATACTGAAGCACGCAATATTGTAATAATATTTAAAAATAAAGCTAACATATTTGTAATTTTACAACGTTGAAAAATCAGACAAATATAAAATCAGAAGTGTAAGCACATTATGGAACAGTGACAAATATTACTGTGCTTGGCATGATTTTACTGTACCTGGTTTATTTTAGTGATCATTCAATTAATTATTAGTATCCAAGATGTAATTAAAGTTCAAGTTTACTCAACAACTTCGCTCACAAAAAAAAAAAAACCTTTCTTCCGTTCACACACAGGAAATCACAGTACGGTAATAATATTTTCTGTTTTACGATAAGTTTGCATGCACGGTAGATTAGTACAATTACATCGTGATGGAGTTAAAATTACACGTTTGGTTTTGAATTAACTTCAGCGTCGTACAACCATTAAGAAAACACTTCTGCAAAGTGGCGGCAAGGAATTGAGTAAAAGATAAAACAACCATGCAACCATGAAAAATAATCGTATTATTTAAATGATAGGCTAGAGAGTAAATATTTGTGCCAGAAATATAATTTTATAAGTACATTTAGTAGACTGGTTAGTGATAATCATGATTTAAATGTGTTAAGACAAAAAACCAACAAATAGATTTAGTAAAAATATGTTTAACTTTAGGTAAAAAATTTTGTTTCAGAGATAATTTCGAAGCTACCAATCCTGAATGAAGGGGAAGGCAGTTTATTTTCAAAATTTTATGAAGGCTAGATACTAGCCCTATTAGTACGACAGCAATTCAAAATACAGTAAGACCTCGACAATCCGGCCCTCGATAGTCCGGTAGACCCGATAGTTTGGCATCCATCATCTTGAAAATTGGCAGTCATTAAAACTGGCAGTTTTTGTAATTATTGAGTGATTTAAGACCGATCTACACTGTATGTTGGCTCCGCATCCGTTAAAAACAGTGTGTAAAAATCTACTGCTCAATAAACTTGTCCAAAACAAACATTTCAATCAACATTTCTCCTAAAAATCGAACCGATTTAAAACAATGTGCTCTCGTCGTCCTTTAAAAACGTTCCCGGTTAAAGGGACCGTTTGACACTTTCGTCAATGAATACTTAAATAAAAGTATTCATTGCTTTCGTTGCTGACAGTATTTTCTTGAACGTATTCCACTTAAGGGGGCGCTACCCTGTCCGCCATATTGTACCTGATTACTATAAGAGCAATGCTACAGAATAAATCATTTTTTCCCGTTAATTCGTGGAATAAATTAAAAAATTTGGTTTCATTTTGAAGTACTGTCATATGCTAATGTTGATTGCCGAATACATTTTCAAAAACCGTTTCATTGTTTTCTTAAACGTATGATATAAATCGTAAAAAATAGTAAACTTTATTAATTTTCTACTCAGTTGCAAAAATAGAAATTGCAAAAAACCTTAGCAATCAACACCCACAATCTATTTTATTTTAAGAAAAAAAATACAGCTTTCGTTTTTTGACAAAAACAACACAAAAATATGCTTAATAGTGAATGTATGTTTTGGTTATTTAACATTGAAATTGGTACCCAACTTCGCCGTTTTGAATGTAGAGAGCCGAGCCTTAAGGGTCTGCTCCAGTAAACGAGAAAGCAACCGGAAACGCCACCGCTTCTCACTGTATCCCTATCTAAACAGTGCAATTTCTTTCAGCTGAACGCTTTGACATTGCCTCATTTAAAACCATTTTATAAATCCATCTTTTGTAATTGAGGGCTGAAAAAAAAGATCATTCTTTATAAAATTGCGGATACCGGTCATTGCGGATGGTTGCCATGACGATTGATAAAGCACTGACGCCTTAACAACTACGGCCATCGTGGCTACACCTAAAAGCTAGAAATACAAAAATAATTGCTTCAAATTTTTAAATCAGCTGTTAATGGAAATATTGAAGCAAACAGCTACATTATCTGTTATTTTATTCAATTGGTTGCTATGGTAATAAATACATGTGTTGGTTTATCATTCTAGGCCTAACCTAAGAATTTTTTCGGACTAAATTTACAAATATTGAAATAAAAAAAGGTTTTTTATCTAAATGAATTATAGCCTATGTTACTCAGGGATAGTGAAGCTTTTTATTAGTAAAACTATTTTTTCAATTGGTTCAGTAGTGCCAGAGATTACCCCCTACAAACAAACAAACAAAAAACAAACTTTACCTCTTTATAATATTAGTATAGATAAAACATATGTTTTTAGAAAGTTCCGTTGGGGGTTGGCATGCGGAGCATGCAGGGGTCTCCCCTAGTATTCAATAAAACTCTGAGTTATTTCCAGTTAAAAGTGTTATTTCGGAATTATTGAGATCACATATTTTATTTATTGTGAGTCTCCAACGGCATTTCAATACAAAAACATTCTCAATACAATGCTCGGAGATAATTCAGGTGGTGGTCAAGTGGGTTCACATTTAGGAAAAAGCGTTTTTCGTCAATGTAAAGACCTAGGTTGACAGAAATAAACTTTTCCCAATAATAAATTTCAAAATGTTCGCCATTTAAACATTTAAAAAAGAATAGCTCAAAAAACAATAAATTATGAATAAAAAAAAAAATTAAACAATAGCTTACATTTTTGTAGCCCATTTTGTTCTTACGCACTATTGAAACTTATAATAGATGTGGCTTTTCTAATATTAATAATTAAAAAAAATATATTATTTAATTTTGGTATGTATAATTTTGTTAAAATAGTTTGTAGTATAATGAAAAATGTAATAGTTGTTATGTACAAATAACTGCATAAAAACAGGAAGATACGGCCAAAAATATTAACTAAATGAAAATTCGAATACATTTTCCCGAACATTTATTACACCATTCCTTCTTTTAAACACTTTGTATCTTTAATAATCAAATATTTGTGTTTCTTGAAACCTCTTACTAACTCAACATTTACGTCAATGAATATAAACAAACATTCCTAACCTAAAAGTCCCATCTTCCGATATTACGTACCTAACATCGTGGAGAGGAGTGGAAGTTTCCTGTAACGGGAACACGGCGCTAATGCTATCCTACAGGAACCAAACTCCCGAGCGTAGAATACTTTCTGGGCATGCGTTAAAACTAATCTGTTTCACTACAATGGAACACAAACTTTTCACGTTCTGAATCGAAAGAACATTAATCTTTCATTTTAAATTAGGATTTAAAAACGTAAAAGACTGTCTCGATAATCAATCATAGTAGGCTATAGTACTCGAGAGAATTTGTTTCTACTTATTATGGCTTCCGTCACAAAACGTGTTATTCTGCACTGCTATGGTTTCATATTTTTCTCTTCTTTGTAAATCCATCTTTACAATATGAGTCACATTTTAAGAGATACACGACTCAATAACAAATGACGAATAATAATAATTAATAATTTGAATGATTATTCATTCGAAAGAGTTTGAATTAATACGCTTTAAAGAAAGAATTAATTGGAAAAGATATTAATATAACAATAATGTAAAAAATATCTCTGCATACCCCAATAAGATGTGCGGTAACTAGGCCACTGTCAGTGCTGGATTAACCATAAAGCAAAGAAGGCAGTCGCTTAAGGGCCCCGGGAGGACCTATGCGAGAGCTATATTGGACAGAAAAAAACAAAAGTCATAGACTTGCATCACTCGCTGTTATGGCCAGTGAAAATTATGTTCTACAAAAGTTAGAGTTTGAAGACGTTCTAAGTAGTTTTGTTATCAAAGAAACTCAGAGTAAATTTGTAACACCACATTTCTGTTACTGTAAAATTTGACGACTCCCATTTTTACAAGTGGACTGAACTGAGTGATAAACTAAACTTAGTTCATAAATACAATAAAAATATGTTTTCTTCCTCGATATTTTAAGTATTACATTACCATTACCACTTATAGGATTTTTAGTTTTAAATGTTAAGGTTGATGAGTAAGCAAGCAAAATTTTTGTTCAAATTTGTTTCATGTTCTTATAGAAAGTAGTAAGGATAAAAAAAAGTAGGCCTATTAGTAAGAAAAGTAGTAAGACGAATTATTAAATTTTTAAATTATTAAATTAGTTTAATAAATTTGTGTTTCTTACCGTCATCGTTATCCAATTCTTTCTTTAAGAAACGTGCTACAGCTGTTTCGCGATTTATCGCATTTTCAAACACTGTACACGAAACACATTAAAATATAAAACACACACAGTTCACACACGATAATTCTACGCCCATTGGGACGTCGTCAAAAATAAAATAGCACACAAAAATACACAAAACGTCCGACATGTTTAAAACTTGTTGGCCAACAGAATACATTACAATTAATTATTTAAAATGTTGGACAGCTGATAATCAGGGTTGCCAACAGCGAAGAACAGGTTATCCCTACAACTAATTCCATACAGCCGACTTGATTATTTCTTCATATATTGGGTTTGCTGTAAAATTTACTTGGGAATTTAAAATTTTGGTTGGTTCTTTTCTTAAGCTGTTATAAATTTCTATTTCTTCTAATCTGTCCATATGTTTACCTTTTCTACAGGTGTGTACAATTTCCAGGCTATTGATGTCACTGTATTTGTGGTCAGTATTAACTATGTGGTCGGCGTACAGGGAGTTCGTCGGATATTTATTGAGGGATTTTATATGCTCTTTATATCTTTTCGCAAAGCTGCGTCCTGTTTGGCCTATGTAAAATGATTCGCATTCGCCACACTTAAGTTTGTAAACGCCAGTCTTGTCCAAAGCTGGGATGATAGAAGCCTTTGTATTATTAACTGAGAGTTGTTTTTTGAGACTGTTATTAGGTTTGAATGCTACAGTATAACCTTGTTTACTAAATGTTTAACTTACCAAAACCCTTGATAGGATAGTAAGAAAGGCTGTCAGGTTTAAATCTGGAGCTAGTGTCCGGAATAGAGAGGAGTTGATAAACAATAATAAAGATGTCAAAATCCCCGCTGGTTCCATGTTGACTTCATTCGATATCGTTAACTTATTCACGAACGTACCAGTTAACGAGACTATTAAGATCCTGGAGAATAATATTAAGTCAAACAACACCTTGACCGCAGTCGAATTGGAGGAACTCGTGCGATTACTGAGAATAGTACTGGGCCAGAACTATTTTATGTTCGATAATAAATATTACCTACAGAACAGCGGCCTAGCTATGGGTAGCCCTCTATCTCCCATATTAGCTGAAGTGTTTTTGGACAACTTCGAAGATAGTTTTGTTTTGTCGGACAAAAACGCACATCGTTCGAAACTTATCTATTGGCACAGGTATGTTGATGACGTTCTGTGTTTGTTCAAAGGCAACAGTAGACAAATTGAAATTTTTAACAAATACCTTAACTCAGTGCACACTAACTTACAGTTTACCTCCGAGATAGAAGACAATAAAAGCATTAATTTTTTTAGACTTGACAGTTACAAGAACAAACTCAAACCACAGTTTCAATATATACCGTAAACCAACCTATACTGATCAAGTGATACATTCCAGCTCTAATCACCCCAACTCACATAAAATGGCCGCTTTTAATTCCATGGTACACAGACTTTTGAATACACCACTGAACAAGGAGAACTATGACATTGAATTTAACACTATTAAATTCATTGCGCAGGAAAATGGTTACAGTATAGATATCATCGATAAATTACACCGAAAGCTTAAAAGCAGGTCGGACGTGATTAAGAAACCTATCGACAAGAAGTATGTATCTTTAGAGTATAACAAACTTGCTGAAACAATAGCCCACAGCACCTTTAGTAAACAAGGTTATACTGTAGCATTCAAACCTAATAACAGTTTCAAAAAACAACTCTCAGTTAATAACTCTCAGTTGTTGAACTTAAATTTTGCAGTAGTGTTAAAACCCTCTGAGGATGA
>JAGFPH010011711.1:18185-33338 GCA_018207615.1 Philaenus spumarius | reverse complement strand
TCAAATCCTACAAGGACCCTTTCACAAAAAATTCATCATTTTTGAATCATATTTACTACCTTTTAGCAAGGTTGGTAAAAAACTACCCCTCAAATTCCTACCCAAAAACGAAAAAACTGTATAACTCCGCCATTTTGAAACGGATCGAAAAACAAAAAAAGTACCTTTTGAAGAATCGCACTAAGGCCCTTTGACCAAAAAATCAGAAATTTTGAAACATTTTTACTACCCCTTAAAAATCCGGGAATAAAACATATATATATATATATATATAAAGTAATGATTTTTGGGTATAGTCTCCAAATGGTCTGAAACGGATAGAAACCAAATTTTAGCCTTCTCCGACCAACCGTTTTCAAGTTGGGTCGAGTGTAATAGCTCTTATTTTCTTTGAAAATTCGGCTAAAAACTGAATATTCTTTATAAAATTTTGGATCCGACTTGCAAATTATTTTTCATTATTTATTTTTTATTGTGTTAGGTAAAATATTAAAACTTTGTACTTACAAAATGTCAATTATATAACAAATCAAAAGCATTTAAAAAAATGTAAATTGCAAGACGGATGCGTATTGTGACTGTACTTAAAATGAGACCTTGCAAACAATTTTATGATAAAAAGTAAACGAAATGAATGGTTTGAAATTTAACATTGCTCTTATGGAATACAAATCCAAGATGGCCGCCACTACAACCGATCCTTATAAATGATATGTAGATCATCTTTTAGAAGGTTTTGGAATGTTCCAGACGGGTCTGGATCATCAAAGTGACTTCCTGTCTCGTAACTTTTGAGAACGTTATAGAAACCGGAAACTGCCTTGAGGGTTTTATTAGTAACTATTATTAATCATTCAGCTGATTAAGATTATTTTTAGTTCCCAGTTGATTTAGCACGCAATGCATTGTGTATTGAAAATACTCCCAATATGCGGAATACGTGCGAAGCACGCAATGCTGTGTGTATTGAAAATACCCTCAACATGCGGAATGGCGTGCGAAGCACGCAATGTTTTGTGTAATGAAAATACTCCCAATATGCGGAATGGCATGCGAACCATTTTTCAGCTCTATTCAGCACCGCTGTGAAGAGACCTATTTTAAAAATTGCTGGTTGAATCCGTAAAACGTAGGCCTATAAAGGTAATTTTGGAAATTTGCTCAACTCACGTCAGTGGGTCAGCTGCGTGGTCGAATAATTTCTATCTCACAAGACTTGTACATTCTCGTTGTTATATAATAAACAGTAATATTTTTATTATTTGCGTCTAACGTGTGACATATTGTTCCTAGAAAATATTTTAGGTAAAATGTACTTATAAAAGTGAAATGGTATACATACAAACTGGCGGAAATTGAGGTTTGTACAGTTACTCTCGCACAGCTGATAGTGTATGTAAGCCAGAATGGGAAACATAGATTTGGATTCACTGTACGTTTTTGAAACAGTTAACGCTCAATATTTACCCGATATTTCTTTATTTTTTTTTATTTCTGCGAGCGAAGCCACGGATACCCCTGCTAATTTCTTATAATGATGTTTAACCCCCGATGTTAACCCGATGGGTGTTGTAGGTTTAAAGTGTGTATCTGTCTGTGGCATCGTAGCTTCTAAACAAACGAACTGGTTTTGATTTAGTTTTGTGTACTGAAGGGTGACTTGATAGAGAGTGTTGTTAACTATGATTCAAGAAAATCTATTCAGCTGTAAGTAGGTTTTAAAATTGTTTAATTTCTCTTTTATAAATAATCCTATCTTTGTAATAAACAGTTAGTTATTCTCACCCACTGAAAACGCATTGGATTATTGCACTGAGATATAGCAAGGACAATGCGGCAAGGGAAGAAATATATGAAGAACGTGACTCGGATTCTTTGAAACGTGTTAGATAATATAAAGGTAGTGTGCGTGCTTCTTTGATAAATAAACGGTACCAGGAACTGGCACATACTTTCTCACAAACATATTTAATTTACTAAACAGATTCACTGTGACTTGTAGGGTGGGGTAGGAGAGTTTTTTTTTATTAAAGTTGGAGATTAACTAATAAATATTATTATTATTATCTAGAGAGAAAACTATTCGATCGATTTCAAACAAATTTGCACCAAACACGTCAATTAGGACTTTATAGATGCACGTAAAAAGGTTTTGAAAAATTTTGAAAAACAACCCCCTTTATGGCCAAAAAAACCCCAAAAATCAGTTATTATTATTATTATTAGCTAAACGAGAATTTTTAGAAAGATGCGGGTTTCTGAATATGGTAGGGCACATTAAAGGTTACAAATAAGCCAAATTTTATCAAAATCGTTAGAGCCGTTTTTTTATAAAAAAATAATAACTGATTTTTTGGGGGTTTTTTGGCCAACAAGGGGGTTGTTTTTCAAAATTGTTCAAAACCCTTTTTCGTGCATCTACACAGGCGTACTGGACATGTCTGGTGCAAATTTGGTTGAAATCAATCGAATCGTTTTCTCTCTAGCTTTGTTTACTTTTATTAAAGTAGGCGATTAACTAATAAATATTATTATTATTAGCTAGAGAGAAAACTATTCGATCGATTTCGAACAAATTTGCACCAAACACGTCAATTAGGTCTTTATAGATGCACGAAAAAGGATTTTGAACAATTTTGAAAAACAACCCCCTTTATGGCCAAAAACCCCCCAAAATCAGTTATTATTATTATTATTAGCTAAACGAAAATTTTTAGAAAGATGCGGGTTTTTGTATATGGTAGGGCACATTAAAGGCTACAAATAAGCCAAATTTTATCAAAATCGTTAGAGCCGTTTTTTTATAAAAAAATAATAACTGATTTTTTGGGGGTTTTTTGGCCAAAAAGGGGGTTGTTTTTCAAAATTGTTCAAAACCCTTTTTCGTGCATCTATACAGGCGTACTGGACATGTCTGGTGCAAATTTGGTTGAAATCGATCTAATAGTTTTCGCTCTAGCTTTGTATACATACAGACATACAGACATACAGACATACTTACAGACATACAGACATACAGACATACAGACATACATACAGACATACATACAGACATACAGACAGACATTTTGTAAAAAAGTAAAATCACTTTTTTGGACTCAAGGGGTCCCAAAACGGATATTTCCACAAAAATCTCAACATCGATTTTTTTTGCGATCACTATACTTTCTCTATACTATAGTATAGTGAGAAAGTAAAAAGTAAATGTATGTGGTCTTGGGACCCCCGTCAGGAACGAATTTCATCACGCCTTTTCTTCAATTCTTTTACCTGCCTTAACAGCAACATGCACACATAATTTTAATCTTTCAATTGCCGTTTATTATTGGATTGTTTTTTATACAAATATTTACCGTTTCCATACGTAGAATTAATTATAACATCAAAGCTAAGATGGTAAACACAGTTAAATGTCCATTCATTAAAAATGCATGCAATAAAAAATAATTAAAAAATAGGTTATCAGTCTATGCCTAAATATGTATGGAAATACCATAAAAGTGCAAAAAGTGAGTTTGACCGCTGCTAGTAAAATGGATCAAAGCGTTACGCATTGCTGGAAGGTGAGGTGAAAACATTCTACTAATATATTTCGTAGTTTTTTTTTCAGGCAGCTTTTCAGCGTTTTTATGAGTAGGTAAATTTCCCAAATAGTTGGTTGAAACCCTAAAACATATAAACTTAATTTTTGAAATTTTCCCAACTCATGTCAGCTGTTCAGCTCGTGATGAAATTATTTCTTGTTAACTAACTTTAATATTTCGAATGTTTTATTTATAAACTTATCATTTTAGTAATATCTACAATAAAGAGCTAACTATATTTAATTACCGTAACCGTTTGTTTTGGTATTTATATTACGTTAAGAAGCATGTCTGTTCACTGTACCTGGCTTCGATAAAAATTTCAAAGTAAACAATTTAATGTTGTAAATATTGTCTGTGGGTGTTTGAAGCCTGTCTCTGGTGTAATGTAAGGGATATATAGTAAAACTCCGGTAGTAGATTGTGATTAATATTTCAAGAAATAAAACAAACACCTTAGTAAATTATGATAAAGCATTTAATAAACATTTTAGACAATTTTATTTAATCTCCCAAAGCCATTGTAACGAAGACTACATGGTTACAACTTGAAATCTGATTGAACTGTAAAAACCAGAGGTGCTCCGCCGTTTTACTGCAGCGGTTATGAAAGCAGATAAAATCCAGCATTTCTGAGTGCAGGCTTATGCAAAGTGAGGTTGCGTTATTACAAAATATATAGAGAATGCAATCCGTTCAAAGTGGTTGTGGTCGCAGGTTACTTAGGGAACCCTTCGCTTGAAAATTATACTCCGTTTCGTATTTTTACGACAACAACAAAAAATTACTTTGGAAGAAGATAAAGTATGAATTTAAAACAACCAGACTCGCAAAGACCGATTTTTCGTACGTTTTGAGTATTTCCGTATTTGTGTGTGCGCGTTGAATCCCAACGTCGAATTTGCAAATAACATACAAATCATTAGGTAACCTATCTTATATAGCAGGGGAATCGGAAATAACATTTCTATAACATTTACTAGCCCAGTTGGTATAGGTTAAAACTACCAGTAATTTGCAATATGGCTGAATTTATTTTTTATAAGTACCTTAAAGTGCGTACATTAACATAAAAAAAGTTTACCAGTCTATCGATTTCCCAAAGTCGAAAAAAAATCGATTATCATTTTTTTCCCCGATTATCCGTAATATTTCGAGCTGAGATGAAGGTAGAGAAAAATAAAAAATTCCACCGTGTAGGAGAGGTATTTTTCAACAAAAAAGGTCATATGTATTTATTTCGTACGAGCAATGGTTTGTCTGGAAAAAAATCGAAAATACAGGTATGTATTTTGCAGCAGGGGAAATCACTAAAAGGGGACATCTTATTCATATATGAAGCGTTGGCTCATTCAAAATTGACCAAATTTTAATATATCGAATTGAAACTTGACGTAGGAGTTAAAATATATATTTTAAACATTTATGCTGAGTCTCAGTTTGTTATCTTGAAAATGACCCGATCTAGAGCCACTTGACTCATCAATGGGTTTCTCGAATTTAGGAGTACCGGACCCACGAACTAATTTTAATCGCCTCCGGTTTAAAGAATTTTCAAAATATCAACCTGAAAGTTTTTTTACAAGTTAAATATATATATATATATATTCAAACAAGTTCAAGGCGTATACACCTTTTTCTATATATATATATTAACTCCTACGTCAAGTTTCAATTCGATATATTAAAATTTGGCCAATTTTGAATGAGCCAACGCTTCATATATGAATAAGATGTCCCCTTTTAGTGATTTCCCCTGCTGCAAAATACATACCTGTATTTTCGATTTTTTTCCAGACAAACCATTGCTCGTACGAAATAAATACATATGACCTTTTTTGTTGAAAAATACCTCTCCTACACGGTGGTATTTTTTATTTTTTTCTACCTTCATCTCAGCTCGAAATATTACGGATAATCGGGAAAAAAAATGATAATCGATTTTTTTTTCGACTTTGGGAAATCGATAGACTGGTAAAGTTTTTTTATGTTAATCTACATACTTGAATGTACTTATAAAAAAAATCAGCCGTATTGTAAATTACTGGAACTTTTGGTCTAAAATTACCTCTACCGACCGGCCTATACCTCTGTGATGATTTTACGTTATACTCATAATGGGAACTAGCCCCTGCCGGCTTCGGTCACCGGCTCCCGCTGCGAAACAAATTGAAACAGATTGTACACTCTGATAGTTTACGACTGATTAGGACGAAGTCACTTGGATTGGATCATGGTGTTGGGGGTACGGTGTTCTGAATCCTGAAGTAGTAAGTAAGGCCAGGACTTTTGCGTGTATGACGGGATTTTTGGATGACAAAATGCCTAACATTTTGTAATACTCAAATGTAATACATAATTTTTTTTGCGAAATAGTGAGAATTTGCCGGATTGAGTGTGGGATTATGAAAAATCGGACGTCAGTAGCCATATGCCCACATTTTGTATGCAACATTTTACTTAAAATTAGAGGCTGTATCCATACACTAGGGGCTCTGCCCCTGGACGCTTCGCGTCCTAACCCCGCCTCGGCCTTTGGCCTTAGATGGCTGCTTCGCTTTGCTCGCAGTTGGAAAATTCGCTAATGAATCTTGTTAATCTTTGGCTCGTTTGTACATAGGTGACCGAGCACAAATCAGCTGTTTTATTTGGCAGCGGACTCAAACTCATTAAACATTATCTCCATAAGATTAACATGGGGAATTTAAAGGATTGTTTGGCGGAGCTCCTTCTTAGGTTAATAGCGGCTAAAGGGATGATTGAATCTTGAATCTGACTGAAATTCCCTACTTTGAAATTTAATTTTCTACAACTTTTGTATATAACATTTTTTGCTATCTCTTACCGTTTTCTTACTAAATGCGCTCAAAGTGAGAAATTGAAGAAATTGAAAATATCGAAAAAATCTTTCCCTCCCAAAAGGTGCTTCCAAAATTCAAATATGTGAAATTCTGGCAATTTTCCCAAAAGTTTCTCGTCAAGAGCTTTAATTCAAGTATGAGGTCGAGGCGGGTAAGATTACAGGAAGTGCCGAATAATTAATGTCAGTGAATCGGTGAAATCATCTAGCTTTAAAAACTTTGGGTGAATAGTGGCTCCCTTCTCGGATGAATAGTGGCTAAATGAATGATTGGATCTTGAATTTGACAGAAAACTTCTTCTTTGAAATTTAATTTTCTACAACTTTTGCATTTAACATTTTTTGATATCTCTTACCCCTTTCTTACTAAATGCGCTCAAAGTGGGAAAATAAAGAAATTGAAAAAATCGAAAAAAAGTTTCCCGCCCAAAAGGTGCTTCCAAAATTAAAAATGTTAACTTCTGGCAATTTTCCCAAAAGTTTCACGTCGAGAGCTTTAATTCAAGTATAAGGTTGAGGGGGGTCCGATTACGGAAAGTGCCTAATAATTAATGTCAATGAATCAGTGTTACCGTCTAGCTTTATATAAGTAGACTAGCTTTATATAAGTAGATATAATACAATCTTGTATGGACGTCTGTTTGAAGCGATTGGACGTCTTCATTCAAAAGTTTAATGTCATTAGTGACTAAAGACTGCTCAGAACTGAGCGCACCAATATTCTTGTATTTGAGGTACTCATTCGATACAGCTAGCCGAGTTCTTTTAAATGGCCACCGAGGCGATTCTGTAAGTTGTATAGTTTACGAGTTATAACACACACAAAAAAGTAAATATGTGCGGTCGTAGGCCTCCCGTAAGGAACGAAGTTCATCTCGCCTTTTCTTCAATTCTTTTACCAGCCTTAACGGCAACATACACACATAATTTTAATCTTTCAACTGCCGTTTATTATTAGATTGTTTCTTATACAAATATTTAGCGTTTCCATACGTTTAATGTTATTATAATAAAGGTGTAGAATTAATTATAACATCAAATCTAAGATGGTAAACATAATTAATTGTCCATTCATTGTAAAAATAAATTCAATAAACATAAAATGTTGGTTCATCCGTCTAGGCTTATCATAAAATTATTGAGTGTATATTTAATTTATTTTACTTGTCTTATCGGCAACATACATACAATAATTTTAGGTTAGGCCTAGACTTAAAATTACTTTATAGGCCTAACTTAACATTTTAGCGCTTGACGATAATATCTTAACTACACCGATCGAACCGATCGTCTCTTAATTTAAATTGATGAACCAAAACACACGTTTCTTGAATGTATTTACATTCATTGCCATAGCAAAAAATTTGGTAACGGTTTTTTCGTTACTCGTATTTTATACTTGTCATTGCCATAGCAAACAATTAATAACAAATTTTTCGTTACTCTTTACATTTTCTATTTATTAATTCCTACCGCATCCCGCGTTAAGGAACTTCGTTCCAAAAGTGTGCTACCAACTTTAAAAAAAGCTGTAGTTATTTAACGCTATGTTTGAAGTTTTTCTGCGACGTAATCTAAAAGTTCCAATATGCAATGGATAATAGTTTTTGTTCATGTTTTGCTTTAAAGTATTTTCGGCCGTTATTGCACTTGGACAAAGCCACGAGTACAACTAGTTAATTATATTTTCAAAATGGTTGAAAATTCAAAACGATTAAAACAGTCAACTTAACAGAAAGTGTACAGTTAGCAAAATATTTATCTATTTCTATTTACAAGCAGATAATTATATTTGTTACGTAGCTCGATTGGTTGTCTCTACTGTATCAATTAGGTGATTAGATATTAGAATTTACAAATATATAGGGTTTCCAAAGCGTGTCAGAACGGCTTTATATTATTTTTAACAAATATATGCAGGGTGCTAAAATATTACACAGATGCTAAGGCGTAATAACACCCTATCCTTCATAAAATTGCGTATTTTCCCAGACTATTCGGCGACCGCTTATACTTTTAACATTTTGTAACAGTGCAACCCCGCTTTGCATAATCCTGTACTCAAATCCTGGATTTTATCTGCTACCATAACTTCTGCAGTAAACAGGCAAAGTGTCCCTGGTTTTACTGTTTATGCGGATTTCACTCAAGTTGTAACCCGTGTACTATCTATTTTCAAACATGCGTACACAACACACTAACGTAGGTCCGTCTATATCTAGTCATGTGAAAACTCAATGAACTCATTAATCCGGTCTTGTGGTAGTGTGAATAAGTGAATTTCCGTAGTAAAGACGAGCTATTGCAATGACTATTTAGTTAAGCCTAAGGGCGAGTGTGGTCATTGAACACCGATCATCGTCCCCCAAACACGTTTTGGGTTGTCATTAACGTTATATATATATACATTACTAGCTGACCCGTACGGCGTTGCCCGTGGTGGTTGGTATTTTCAATTTTTTTTAACGTAATTGTATTCTTTATAAGTGTTCAGTCAGTGAGTGGTATTGGGCTTTTATATATATATAGATCTTAAATAATAAAAGCTCTATTTTCATAATAATAAAATATCTGAAATTATGATTTTAGTAACTTTGATCAACCCAAACCCCTCCTAAAATTTCGAATTTTTTCAAACCCTTTCTTATTGAGCACCTATGGCCCTAGAGGAAGCTACATACCAAATTTCATTCCAATCCGTTTGGTAGTTTTGAAAAAATCGTGATTTAATAACTTTGATCGCCCCAAAAACCCCCTAAAATTTCGAATGTTTTTAAACCCTATCCTAGCGAGCGCCTATGGCCCTAGAGGAAGCTACATACCAAATTTGATTCCAATCTGTTCGGTAATTTTGGAGAAATCGTGATTTAGTCATTTTTACCTCCCAAACCCCGCTAAAATGTCAAATTTTTTAAAACCCTTTTTTAGTGAACACTTATGGCCCTACAGAAAGCTACATACCAAATTTCATTCCAATCCGTTCTGTAGTTTTGAAGAAATTGTTTTTCAATAAATTTGATTCCCCCCCCCTAAAATTTCGAATTTTTTCAAACTATCTTAGTGAGCAGCTATGGCCCTAGAGGAAGCTACATACCAAATTTCATTTCAATCCGTTCGGTAGTTTTTGAGAAATCGTGATGAGTGAGTCAGTGGTATTTCGCTTTTATATATATAGATAAGTTTACTCTCTAGCGGCTTATTTTACGTCTGAGTTGATCTAAGTGTGGTTTTATTTTAAAAATTCTTCCGAGTTTCATAATACAAATATGAATTATTTTGTTGAGTGTTTGTTATTTGTATTGATTCTGGTTAAGTTTTATAGTTTATAATTTTATTTATTTATTTTTGTGTATGTTGTGAACGGAGAACTTGATGTTACAATTTGTTTATATTTTATGCAGGCTGTATGATTCAATGAGTACCGATCACGGTCGCCAGAACATGTTTTGCAGTGTAATTGAAAATGTTACATATTTATATGCGTATATGTGTTCGCACTTTAATGGCCACATTTTATGTCAGATTTTTTCAAAATTTGGTACACACGTTGGTCTTCTAAGCCGCTCACACGAGTTTGTTAGCATACAGAATCCAACAACCGGAAACACGTTTTTTTGACTGGAAGTAAACATTTTTGATATATTTCCTGCAAGAATGAAGCTGGTGGTTTCATCTAAAAAAATTACTATACGGAGTTTATTATGTACCTTTTTTTACGAGAACTTATTGCCCGTCTGGTTTATCCAAATTCGATCAAAACGTAATTTGGGGGGATAAAAATAAAAATCAAATCCACGTGAAGGATTTTACCTTGGGCATCTCTAACCCAATCGGGATGCAACTCGAGAAACGCAGTAAATTAGGCCAGGCAATCTACTACGATTTCGACACGAATAAATACATGTTTGCCTACAGCTCCGATATGGATGCAGTCTTCTGTATCGTGTTCAGAAAAATACCAGGAAAAATGACTACATACGACCAGTTTCGGGAGAAAGCGGAAATGCATCGCAGGTGCATAAAGTGCATCTAAAAATGCATATTTTTTTTAAACCTCTCAAATTGATGAAAAGCCGCGGAATTGGTTTACGTTGGTTATTGGGTGCGGTGATCTCATTTTTGACCTTGCGAAATGCCCCCGGTGCACCGTGTGCGGGGCGATGGGGGGAAATTGATGAATTGTCGACGGAGACTTGGAAATTTCCTCCCGGGGGTTTTTGGGGGCGCTGATTTCATTTATGACTAATAGAAACTCCCCCGATGCACTGGGTACTCCAAGAAGTAGGGGCCGAGGGGGGTAAAACGTAATGTTTTGAAATAATTTGAGGTGACGACTTAAAGGCATTTAGTGAGGATCAGGCCGGTTCCCACGGCAGCATTGTTAAAAAAAAACACAAGAAAAACTTAAATCTAGAACGAAGAGTAAAGAGAACAGATATTCTTAAATCTAGGTGTTTCTATTACAATTGTAGCCACGGTGGCCGTGGTTGTTAAGGCGTCAATGCTTAATCAATCGTCATGGAAACCATCAAAGGAAAAGTTCCGGGTTCAATTCCCATTGACCCCGAATAATTTTCTAAATGGTTTCTTAACAGACATCGTTGGCTGTGGTCCGGATTCCACGTAAAACTGTAGGTCCCGTCTTCATTGGCCTTAAGTGCAAAACAGCAGGACGTTAAAAAAAATCTATTACAATTACATTTATAGCACTTGTAAACATGGTCTTAGTTTTAATTATTTCGAACAAGCAAGTGAACCGTTGACGTCAAAGTAAAACATTTTCAAAATTTAAGTTTATATGCATTAAGGTTTCAACCATTTGGGAAATTTATCTACTCATGAAGGCGCTGCTGAATAGATGCGTAACAGTAAGAAATATATTAGTAGAATTTGTTTGAATCTCAGCCACTGTTCGTTGTATAGCAGAACAAAAACGCTCTTCGCGACCTCGAATTATGTACTGCTTCGCTTCGCTTGCAGCTTACCGCTAGTTTACATCCCAGTCGTCGGCCTCGTACAGTAGACCCACGTGTATTTGAACCGGGTGCTCTTATGGTATTTTACGTATTGTGGTAACCAGATGGACTCGTGTAAAAAATCTAAATGTACAGAGTAATCTCCTGTTATATTTATTTGAGTAGATAAAATACCTACGAAATAATGTCATTCTACAATCGATTACACGTTCACCGTGCAGTACAGAGCGTCCATATGTTATCCATACGACAGTCTCAGCGATAATAGCAAACTAAATAAACGGTATCAGTTAACTGACACAAACTTTCTCTCAACTTGCTGTAGTCAAAATAATATTGTTTTTAATCATTTTATTTTTTACTACTTTTTAGAACAAAACAAAAAAAATAATATTCTACCTACGTCAATCGTATAAAAAAATTATTGTCCCAGGCGGGATTCGATCGCGCGACCTTTGAATTACTGGCCGTGCTCGCTACCGTGGTGCTACCCCATGCGGCCGCCGCCGCGAAGCTAGATTGACAACACAAACTTATTTCCCCATAGTTATAAAACGCCGAAGTTTTGATAAAAGCGGGTGGTGTCATTTTGTTTGGCATCTTATGCACTATAAATACTGAAAATTTGATCAAAATCGTTAGAGCCGTTTTTGAGAAATTTGCATTTTTGTCGTTTTCTATGGGTTTTTAGGGGTAAATTACCCTTAAAAATTAAAAATTCCAAAAAATGAAAAAAAAAACGCCTGGAGATATTAGAGTTTAGTACCTTCATACCAAATTTCATGAAAATCGGACCAATAGTGTCCTCTCTGGTCGTGTATACATACAGACAGACTGACAGACAGACACCACTCTAAATTTTTTTTTTTTCAGTTAGCACCAAAACAAAAATTCCACTAAAAATATTTTTGGGTTCAGGGAGCACCAACACAGATAATTGCACTAAAAAATTTTTTGGGGTTCTGGGAGCACCAAAACAGATAGCTCAACTGAAAATTCAAATTCGAACATTTTTACGAAAACAATACTTTCTCCATATACTACGTATAGGGTGGAGAAAGTAAAAAATCAACTCGCATGCAATGCTTGGTCAGTTGACGCAACCCGCATGACAATAAACGTGACGTTCGCTGTAATGGTAGTAGCGTGTCTATTCTCCCGTAAGACCTGTAGACCTACTGCACGGTGAACGTGCAATCGAGTGTGGTAAGAGATATATCAAACATTTTTGACTTTCGGTAAAAAAACGTGCTTTCGGTGTTGGATTTTGTTGGCTAACAACTTGTTTGAACAATTTACTAAACCAACGTGTGTACCAAATTTGGACCAAATCGGACGTAAAATGTTTCCGTTAGAGTGCGAACACATATGCGCAATTTTTAATGACAACTGAAAAAGTGTTCTGGGTGCTCATGATCGGTGCTCAATGACCACTCCTGACTTAAGGTCTAACCATAAGAGTTGCTGCATAGCTCATCTTTCCTAATGTAGTTTACTAACAGTAGTAGGCTTATAGTAAAGGTGGAGAGATTCTGTAATAGTAAATCGCATTAGATTTTGATTTGTTCATTTACCACAGACATGATTATTAAATTATTACAGACAACTTGTTTATGTATTTTAATAAAACTATATATAAAAAAAAATTGAAAACGGTTGACCCTAAAGGCCATCCATGTAACTTCCCGCTAAGTTTAATTACAACAAACACTATTTTTGGAAATTTTGAACTGCCATAACTTTTGAATGAATCAACCGATTTTTATGCAATTTGCGGCAATCGATGCAATTTTTTAAGTCCATTGAAAGAATCAACAACAAAAATTTTTCAGATGAAAAGTTTCGGAGAAATTGAGGAAAAACACTTTTTTTATTTTATTTCGTTTACGATATCTCGCGAATGAATCAACCGATTTTTATGCGATTTGCGGCAATAAATGCAGTTTTTTGAGTCCATTAAAAGAATTGACAACAAAAATTTTTCTGATGAAAAATTTCGAAGAAATTGAGAAAAAAACACTTTTTTATTTTCTTTCGTTCACGATATCTCACGAACAAATTAACCGATTTTGACCGGACTGGTAGCGATCGACGTCGCTTTTCAAGGTTAAAAGCTGAATAGATTTTGGAATTGATCGGTAAAGCCGTTTAAAAGTTATTCCAATAAAACCTGATTTGAAATTTTTTTATTTCTTAGTTTTTTCAAAATTTCTGAGAACCGACCGGTCCGAATTAGTTGAAATTTTCAGGAAATCTAAGTTTGATGGAACTCTTTAGAACGCCGTTTAGTAGGATCCAATCGGTTGAGCCGTTCAAAAGTTATAAGCGGGTCACATACTTACATACACACACACATACATACAGACAGGGTGACACCCTCTCGGGAGTGGTCAGGGAAGATTCCTAGGACCTCAAAACGTCGAGATCTGGTGAATACTCGATTTTCGAAAAACCGGGTGAAACCAATAACTTCCCGATTTTAGAAAATTTTCAATTTTCTTTTAGCGGGAAGTTAAAAATTATGAAATGTAACGGGCCCGGTTGAATAAAACAAACAAAAATTCAATAATTTTGATAAAACCTTGTATAAAAGTTCTTTGACAAAGGTATTCGACAGTGTAATGATGTTGTAAATATTTTAATTGAAGAACATACAGAATAAGTTTCATTTGGAAGTTGAATGTAGTAAAAACTATGTAAAAAGTTTTCGTTACAAAAACTGTAGAATCAATACTTGGACATGTTTAAGGGCTTGTTAGGAATACCTACTCCGGAGTTACTTCTAGTGTCGAACCCCTTGAGACTCTTTCAATACACAAAATCAATGTCGAGTTAGATCACAATACGTTGGCGTTGATCCAGAAAGCGAGGAGTGTTTGCAAGTGGAGTAGGTCAGTATGAAATGCAGCACCAAACCAGAAGCTGTGTTTTGGAAGAATGTAGCAATATAGAACTAATGTCTTAAAAATATACTATTGACTCGCTTCGCTCACTAACCTCCGCGCCGGCTCGCGGAAAAGCAAATGAAAAAAATTATTGTATAATCGGATATATTCACTGAATGATTAGGACAGAGGCACTTGGATCCAGATTGTTTGTGTGATTGAATGGATTTTTTTATACGATAGAACGATATAAATCTAACCTAAACAAGCTTTGGTTGTTAAAAGAAATTAATCGATTCAAAATTTACCAAGCAGGTTGATATAATATTTAATATAAATGATTTTAAGAAATGTGTGTTGGTTAATTACAGGGCGAACCTAAAACTATGTTTAGATTTTGATCCAAATCAGCTGTTTTATTTATAGCTAGTGGACCCGGCAATGATTAGCTTGATTTTAGTACACAAATATGTCCTTAGCTTAATTTAAGAAACTTAATTTAGTGGGTGCATTGAAACATCTATTTTGAAATGACTTCTGGTTAAAATAAAATGTTTACGATCAGGGCAGTTGGTAGAGCGCGTATTAAACATATGGGAGTTTAATGGTAATGTAATTTATTGTATTTGGTTGGTTGTTCTGATTATCACATTTTAATAATTATTTCATTTTAAGTATAGTTATCTAATTTCATTATGACTTAAGTAATGGAATTACAAATAGGTTTTTTATAATATCACTTAAGAATAATATTACATAAATTTACTTTTATAGCTTTTACGAAGTCAGTGCAGTTTTTACATTTCATTGTAAATATGTTTCTAAATTTCATTGTAAATATGTTTCTA
>JAGFPH010011711.1:0-18085 GCA_018207615.1 Philaenus spumarius | reverse complement strand
AAAATTTTATTGGGGTTTAGGAGATCAAAGTGAATAAATCACGATTTCTTCAAAACTACCAAAACGTATTGGAATGAAATTTGGTATGTAGCTTCTTCTAGGACCGTAGGTGCTCTCTAAGAAGGTTTTTTCAACAAATTCAAAATCTTAGGAGGGGTTTGGGGGTCAAAGTTACTAAATCACGATTTCTCTAAAACTACTGAACGGATTGGATGAAATTTGGTATGTAGCTTCCTCTAGTGCCATAGGTGCTCACTAAGAAAGGGTATCAAAAATTTCCAAATTTACGGAGAGTTTTTTGGGGATCAAAGTTACTAAAATCATAATTTCAGATATTTTATTATTATGACAATAGTTCTTTTATTATTTAAGATCTATATATATATATAAGAAAAATACCACTCACTGACTGAGACTTAAAAAGAATACAATTACTTTAAAAAGACTGAAAATACCAACCACCACGGGCAACGCCGTACGGGTCAGCTAGTTCTCTATAAAACTGTATAAACTATTCCCGCCGCCGTGAGGCGTAGCTCGTGTTAGAGCCACCGATACTTGTATTTTACACATTTTGTTCCTTTACCTTTTAACATCTAAATAAACACCAAACAATTTTAATTCTAAGTAGACAAACGAATCCCTCATAACGTCTAGCCAACGTACTGACATCTCACTCAATATTGATTGTGTTCATTCAAAGAGCCTCGAGTGGTATGTCAATAAAACGGGAGTCGAGTGTATGTGTTCTGACCAGTCTCAAGCATGTCTAAATTATATCTAAGCTATTTAAAACTCCGCTCGATATTTATTTCTATATTCTAACATAGCAGTGGCTGGAAAAAAATATCCATATTAACAAATAATTCTAACTATTACTCTTTAATTAAATTAGTGGTTTTTGTTATATATTGTATGCAAAAATATTTAAAGGTCTGAAATTTTGAAATGTAAATAATAAAGTCCGTTAGAAAATCGGTAATTTCTGAATTCACGGAAAGTTATAATTTAAACTGCTTTCAACCAGAATTATTGTATTTTCTCAGTTACCTTTGACTCAACAATACAAAGTTATACACCATTCCATGCATTTGTCTTTAAATTAATTGTAAAAAAATTGTATCTTAACATTTTTCTAAGCCCCAAAACATCAGTTATTATTTTTTATTAAAAAAAAGCGGCTCTAACGATTATGATACAATTTGGCTTATTTGTAGCCTTTAATGTACCCTACCATATGCGAAAAACCGCATCTTTTTTGGGGGGTTTTTTGGCCATAAAGGGGATTGTTTTTCAAAAATTTTCAAAACCTTTTTTCGTGCATCTATACAGGCCTAATTGGCGTGTTTGATGCAAATTTGTTCGAAATCGATCGAATAGTTTTCTCTCTAGATAATAATAATAATATGTATTACTTAATCTCCTACTGTTATACCACTCCTAAAATTCTGAAGTCACCGTGAATCTGTTTAATAATTTAAATATGTTTGTGAGAAAGTGTGTGCCAGTTCCTGGTACCGTTTATTCATCTTAGAATAACAAATACCAATTTGGTACGCAATTTTATATTCTTTTCGTGAGTGCGTACATGTATGTGTAGTGAACGTGTTTCTGTTATAAGTTTTTTTGCAACGCCTGATGATGTCTTGTGTCGAGGCGAAACAGCTGCAGCAACAAGAAAAAAGAAAACTCAACTTTTGACAAGTTATGTTTAAACCGATTTAACTGTTCATTACTGCTCGATGGTACATTGCGAGTGGCTGGAGACTGAGAGTGTGTGTGCGTGTAGTGGTTGGGGTCGCGTGAGAGGCCAAAGAGCATTCCAGCACGCTATGTAACTATAGATAAATCAACTGCTGTATTTACCACCTGGATAATGTGTGTTTAGTCTGGATCAATTGTTCAGAAATGTTTTCTTGAATGCCTTTAATCCGGCCAGGCTAATAATTATAATAGTAATGTTACGATATTACCGCCACCCGGATAAGTTGTTTTTTTATATGGATTAGTAAAAATAATCTAGAACTAACAGTTTACTATATTTGTGTTTATGAACCCTAGAACCGGCGGCTTTAACAAAAATTGATTTTTTGGCGCGTGCAAGCATTTTTTTCAAAAAAATTGCAAAAAATAGTAAATGAACCCAATCCCAAAGTGTTCCATAGCTTTTTTGTAGAGAAAGGTTCAAATAATTTATATATATCTGGAAAGAAATGATAGATGTAAAATTTACAAAGTTATTAGCTCAAGAAACAAATAATGTTCAATTACGAAAAATAAAAGTTCAACTTTAGGTCTACATAAAAAGAAGTAAAGATTTTTTGTAATTTTTTCCATAAATTTAAACAAGTTTCATAATTTAGTTCTAAATAGAACTTTATAAAAACATTTATCATTTTCAAATTTCTTATTTTGAAAACACCAGTTTTTATGTTCCAACTACAACAAATCTAGGCCTGGTTTACGTATTTAGGAATGAAATATACCCTGCTTTACCCAAAAATGAAATATTATTATAACAAAGTGTAGAGAATAAATCAAAGAATTGAACTGCATACTTGTAAATTGTTATTTCATAAAAGTATTTGAGTTAGCTTTACTTGATTCACAAAATGAGATGAAACAAATAAAACCTCGTGCGGACAAATGAAATTCAAAAATGACTGTTAAAACAGCCGTGTTTTGCGAACTCAAGCGGTAGTATGAATTCTGTCCAAGTCTGTACTTTCAACTGCTGTTTGAATAACATCTAAAAAGTCAAATATAGTTTGCTTTACACCAAATGAAAGATTGAACTTTGGTCTATAAATTGATATTTAAAAGTCTGTTTAAACAATTTGAACTGTAAAAGATATCTCGAACGCAAAATGTGCTGTTTTATTGGTTGAAATCTGCTCAATTGCAAAGGTTTAAAGACAATTCCATATCTTTGAAACTATGCAAGTGACTTTTGATTTGATGGCAGTTTTAGAAAGTTAAAATCTTAACGAATCCAAAGGTATCTCTACATTATTGTCAAAATATCCTGGTAGAGCGCAATTCAGCTTTAGAGAAGTGACAAAGTAGAGTATAATTGCTTTGTATTTCACGCGCGGCAAAACGTTTACAGAAAATTTTAAATTTAAAACGATGATTACATATGTAAATATACGTTTTAGAAAGAAATGTTAAATACAAAAATTAAATTTAACTTTCCAATGGTGTTTGTCTTTTTGAGATTGAAAGATTTTTAGTGGGTCAAATATTCAATACAATCACACGTTACAAAGGTGCTGTCGTGATCGCACGTTTCGTGCGATCTGCCGGTTCCAGGGTATGAAAGACAACGTTAGTTGGTCTAATTTAGAGGGCAATTTTAGCAAACAGTTTTCATAGTGCAATACTAAATAGTATATTGTAGCTGTATTCCTTAAAAGCTCGATATATTGTAATAATTTTAACACAAATTATTATAAGCTTGACTTTAATTTGGTGGAATCTGAATCCTCATATACAATTGCTGCGTAAAAGTCTGTAATATATTTAATAATTGGAAAACTATCAAGCAAAACTTAGTGAAACTTTGCAGGTAAGTATTTGTCACTATCACAAATAGTTTTTGGATATTATCATTGTATTTGGAAAACCTAATAGAACTCCGATCCAATGCAATATTTTAATCCACTGGAAATTCGACGATAGTGGCGCTATCTATTGGGGAAACGATGGAAGTGGTGTGAAGCACCAATGCTACCAATGATTTTTCCCTAGCGCTACCTCGCGGCGCGATCATGCACTATTTTCCCGACAATCTTTTTTTCGGCACACAGTCCCTTTATGCTTGCACGATCTATTTTATTATTCATGATCTATGATATTAGCTTGCTTCGGGAGTGACCGAGAGATGGCCGACTCATTTTAAAGCTCTGTGTCAGTAGAGTTTGTTGGCACCTCACTCACACGATGTTTCGTTCTGCTCACAGCGGAAAAACCCGCTTTGCTACTTTGGATTATGACCTGCTAGGCTTAGCCCCTTGGCACTTCGCCCTTGCAGCCTCGGATCAGAAGCTGCCCCTGATGTAAAAATCTCCCAGGTGGATTTGAACAGGGAGCTTTTTTTTTGTATTTTATGTAATACTTGATTTCGGGGGGAACTATATAAACAGTAAGGTCGTGTAAAAAAACTTAATGCGCAGAAAATTCTTTTATATTTATTTGCATAGATAAAACTCGGTTTCATTCCAGTATGCAAAATCTGAGTAATTTTCACTTCCAGTCAAAAAAGGTGCTACCGGTTATTTGATTTTTTATATGAAGAAGAGCAGCGTTCTGACATCCGATTTCTGTGGCCCGAAGGTGTACCGGAGCTGACATTCATAGAATACTTTCAGTACAATACGGGGACAATGTTTTGCCACAGTTGTTTAAAAGTAGATTGAACAGTTCAAAAGAGGTCTTACAAGCGTGAATGAGGAAATACCAGGCCGTCCGTCTACAGCAATAACTGATGGGATTATTGAACGAGCCCAGACGAGTGACTGTTGATGAAGTGTCAACCCAAATGCAGATTAGTCATGGTTCTGCATATATGACATCATGCAGAACAGGCTCAACTTTTGAATAGTCATCAAAGGTCAACATCTCTCTTGAAACCTAACCTGACAATAATTTCCCCGTAGGAAAGATAGGTTCCTTTGGTTGGTGTTATATAGAGAAGGTGAGACCACAATTCGAGGGAGCCAACCTGAAAAGAATAAGAAAAATATTGCAGTTACTTATTGGCTTACCCTCGTATATAAAATACTAGCTGACCCGGCAATGCTTCGCTATTGCATAATTATTTTTGTGAAATAAATGCGACAAATAATGGTAATTTTGTGCGTCATAAAAATATGAATCGTAGGTTCTAAACCATGTAATTTATACCACTTCATAGATGTACACCATTTACATGTCGTCATAGGACCTAGTTCAACTGTTTTGTCTTTGTGATTATCGGCGATAATAATATCAAATTTCATTCCAATTTATTCAGTAGTTTTTGAGATTTCGTGATCAGTCAGTGAGTTGTATTTGGCTTTTATATATGTAGATTACTATTGGGAGACCCCTGCGTGCTCCGCACGCCAACTCCTAATGGAACCTTAAAAAAACATATGTTATGTTTTATTTATAATAAAGGTGTAGGATTAATATTAACCTAAAAACTAAGATGGTAAAAGTTCAAATCAAATTATTGCTTATATTTTATAACAGCAGTTATAGTAATGGTTAAAAGAACCAGCAATGTCCAGGTCTACTCTTTAAAACCCTAACCCAAAAGCTAGAAATACAAAAGTAATTGCTTCAAATTTTGAAATTAGCTGTTACTGGAAATATTGCAGCAAACAGCTATATTATGATATTTTATTCAATTGGTTGCTATGGTAATAAATGTAAATACATGTGTTGGTTTGTCATTCTAGGCCTAACCTAAGAATTTTTCCAACTAAATTTAAAAATATTGAAATAAAAAAGTCTATGTTACTCAGGGATAGTGTAACTTTTTATTAGTAAAACTATTTTTTCAATCGGTTCAGTAGTGCCAGAGATTACCCCCTACATACAAACAAACAAACCAACAAAAAAAAAAAAAAAAAAACTTTACCTCTTTATAATATTATTATAGAAAACTAATAGCAACCATAAACCTATAGGGTTGTGATAAATGTTTTATTTAATTATCATGAGATTCAAGGAATAGAACACTAACCCACAGTTGTGTGAAAGCAATACGATTAATAATTAAGACAGGTGATACAAATCACAAAACAAACTTTTCTGCCACAAAATAGGAAATCATCTTATACAGTTCTATATTTATCAAAGAAATTGTTGTTTGCACGATCTCTCTATTTATGTACACACATTTATATCATTCACGAAAACTCTGACAATACTGCGCATGCATCAGGATCTGGATCAACGCTATTTCCCTCCATATCACGATAATCGTAATTTCCGCGAAAATATTAGAGTATACAATAATCTATTTGCATTTGTTTCGACGATGAGTTTTGTCAGCCAAACGAGCACGGGGCGGAGACGCTGCATGAAGTATAAGCTAAAATATTGTATGTTTTTGTACAAGTGCTCAGTTTTGGTAAAGCTCTTATTGATTACGTGTACTCCACTGTATTGTTTTCAAGCCAACGTCTATAAAATATAGTTCCGTGTTCTACAATAAAACAAACTTGTTTGTGAGGAAAAGTAGGTTTTGGACTTCTTCCAAAGTGAATGTATACAGTGCTTCCCCTCCACTCCTCGCAATTCCGGTTAAAGTAAAACGGAACGGAAAGTTGGTTTAGATAAACGTTACCCAATGAATCTCCGAGTTAGTGGCAATATTATAAATTCTGTTTATTAAACAAGTATACTACAGGGTGTCGCACAACAATTCCATCTATTATTATTAGCAATTATTTAGCACATCAAAACTAGCAAACAGTACGATATACAATCTTGCTTAATTTGGAAGTTTTTCCAAACTATAGATATACAATATCTATAGGTGTTTTTGAAAAAAAAATATTATATCATGAAATGTTTAAAATAAATTGATTAAATTTAATTTACATAACAATTAAAGGTTTTAATGATTTAAAATATAAAAAACACCACTGATGTTATGTCCACACATAACGATTTCTGGTGTAAAATTAATCGTTTAGAATCTTTATATATAATACGTGAAGCCGTTTTTTGTAAACACAACTCCTCCCTTATTTCTGGACCAATTTTAATGTTTGAGGTTTAAAAAAATTCGTCTCATTTCGTAGTTTTGCAATAAGGTTTTAGATGTCAAAAATTCTTATCCTTAATGGCGTGAGCTAATCTCAAAGGTCGGGTTTTCCCCATAAGATTAACATGGAAAATATTTAAAAACCATTTCTATACAAAACAGCTGTTTATAATAAGAAACAAACTAATCCAGCTGATTTCGTGAATGTAAATAACGATGATTACAGTATTCAGAAGGTTATAAAAACATTTTAATACAAAACAGCTGTTTATAATAAGAAACTAACTAATACAGCTGCTTTGTGGAAGTAAATATTGATTTTTATAAGGGAGGAAATGAATTATTTATTCAAATTATACAATTTACGAACTAATTTGTTTTGAACATTTAACATTATTTACCATCTTAGTTTTGAGGTTATTATTTATAACTTTTTTGTTAGGTTTTTGATTAAGTGTAGACCTGAGCCTTACTGGTTCTTTTAACCTTTATTATTACTGCTGTTATAAAATATAAGAAATAATTTGATTTTAACATTTAACATTATTTACCATCTTAGTTTTGAGGTTATTATTAATCCTACACTTTTATTATAAATAAAACATAACATATGTTTTTAGAATGTCGCACCGGGGGTTGGCGTGCGGAGCACGCAGGGGTCTCCCCTAGTTTAATAAAATAATGGTTCTTTTAACTAAAATAAAAATATAGATCACTACACAAGGTGTCTTTTTTAAATAGGTCACCATTGGTATCTTGTAAACTATAAATCTGACAGTAAACATTAAATGGGGAACCTTTCCTTGTTTTTTGAGAAATTAAAAAATATTTAGTTAAAATATTTGTAAATTTTGAAATGGCGGTCAACTTTCGAATTTCTTATGGAATACCCTATATTTTAAGATGATTTTGGATTCTACAAACTATTTTAAGACCTTTTTCGATACGACAAACCGTTTCGAGTGTAAAGTTTTTAAAACGCCGTAACTGAGCGGAATATATGGAAACGTTTTTAACCAATAAAAACGCTCTTAAAACTAACAAAATATTGTTTAGACAAATAAATTTTTAAAACCATAATACAGAGGAACACAGGTGTCCATTTTAACTGGACCACCTTTGGGATCTCCGAAAGTACAAGATGTACAGCACTTTAAATGGGGGACCATTACTTTTTGGTGACCATTAAAAATATGAATTTAAAAATTTTAAAAATTTCCACCATTTTCAAATATGGCGGTCAACTTTTGAATTTCATATGGATTGCCCTTTGGTTATTTTAAAACTGTACACCCCTCTAACTTTTAAACGATTAGTCGTATAGGTATATATAAAAAAAAAACAAGAACAAAAAAGTCTAAAAATAAGTCTAAAATATAGGTTGTTCTATATGAACTTCAAAAGTTGACCCCTGTATAGGGAAATAGTGGATATTTAAAATATTTTAATTACATTATTTTAATTTCTCAAAAAACAAGGAAAGGTTCCACATTTAAACTTTGCCGTCAGATAGTTTACAAGATACCATTGGTGGATCATTTAAAAAAAGAAACCTGCATAGACAATAAGGCCACAGCCAGGGGGGGATTAGGGGTCAGAACCCCCCTCCCCCCCTGAAAACCCTTACTTGGATTTTAAAGCTTTTATGGTGTTTTACGTTTTGATTGATTTTGGAGGAACTAGACGGGCTATAAGGTCGTTTATGGGGTTGGCGTGCGAAGCACGCAATGCATTGTGTATTGAAAATACTTCCAATACGGGAGTTGGCGTGCGAAGCACGCAATACTCTGTTTATTGGAAATTCCTCCAATACTGGGGTTGGCGTGAGAAGCACGCAATGCATTGTCTATTGAAAATACTTCCAATACGGGAGTTGGCGTGCGAAGCACGCAATGCTCTGTTTATTGGAAATTCCTCCAGTACTGGGGTTAGCGTGCGAAGCACGCAATGCTCTGTTTATTGGAAAATCCTCCCAATACGGGAGTTGGCGTTAGAAGCATGCAATGCTCTGTTTAATGGAAATTCCTCCAATACTGGGGTTGGCGTGCGAAGCACTGTCCGTCGGCCGCTTCTCATAGTGTTCAGTGTCAACCTCACATGTGCGCCCTTAGCAGTGCACGTGTTAAGAGGGTTTAAATTCAAATCCCCGGTCCTGATTGACCCCCCCCCCCATTTTCCTGGTTACGGCCTTGATGGACACCGCACATAAACAATAATTCGATCACGCTGCTGGACCGATTACTTAAGCTTATTAGCCAATTACCAAAATTAAATTTATAAGTTTCGTTTTTCAACCATCAATTTCTGAAATTGGTCTACCCACGAAGGCGCTGAATGCACGGCCTGTTTGTATGAAATATATTAGTAGGATTTGTTTGCACTTCGTTCCAGTCGCAGCAGAAAAACTCGCATTGCGAATTTTCACCTCGTCTTGCGGCCTCGGATTAATGACTGCTTCGCTTCCCTCGTATCATAAAAACTCGGCCGTCAGCCTTAGATCAGTAGATGCCCCCACGGTAAAATCCCTTACGAGTACCGGGTACTTTTATGGTACTTTACGTATTGATCGATTTCGGGGGAACCAAGCGAGCTATAAGGTTGTTTAAAAACACAATTTGCACATTTTGGTTCTTCACACGATCTTACATTATAACCCATCTATTACCCGCAAAATCTATCAAAACGTTAAATACCATAAAAGTATATGCTTCAAATTTACGTAGGAGATTTAACAGTGAGGCAGTTTCTGATCCGAAGCTGGGTTTTTAAGCTGCGATGAAAGCGAAGCAGTCCACAGTCCGAAGCTTCAAGGTCGAGGTGTAAACCAATCGCCTTCACGAGTGGACCAATTTCACAAAGAGTTGCTTTAAACCCTAAAACAAATAAGCCAAATTTTGGCAAAAAACCTCCAAAAAAACTGCTATTATTTTTTTATAAAAAAAACGGCTCTATCGATTTTGATAAAATTTAGCTTATTTGTAGCCCTTAATGTACCCTACCATATGCACTAAACCGCATCTTTCTAAAAATTCTCGTTTAGCTGATAATTATAATAATAATAATAGATTTTTGGGTGTTCTTTGGCCGGAAAGGAGGTTGTTTTTCAAAATGTTTCAAAACGTTTTTTCGTGTATCCATACAGGTCTCATTGGCGTGTTTGGTGCAAATTTGTTCGAAATTGATCGATAGTTTTCTCTCTAGATAATAATAATAATAATATGTATTAGTTTTAATACATACTACTTTAATATCACCTCTCCTACCCTTCCTACAATTATAAAGTCACAGTGAATCTGTTTAATAATTTAAATATGTTTGTGAGAAATTATGTGCAAGTTCCTGGTTCGTTATTTTTAAGTTAAAGTCAATTTGATTGGCTATTTCGAAATAAAAGTGAATGCTAACGTTTTTGAAATGGAAAATTAAAAAAATCTGTTATATCATTTTGTGTAAACTCTTATGTATAAACTTGTGAAGCACTGTATGTCTGTTTAAGTACAGACATTAATATCCATTACTGGTTTCTAGGTAGGTTGCATGCTTGACCCTAAGGTTCTACATTCTACAGAGATTTATTAGCTAAGGCGGGAGGTTTCCTGATAACGTCTGTCAATACTGCTGAGCAAATACACCACGCCCAGGAGAATATTATTTTAATATTCCTTTTCTGCGTTCACTAAAAGTCGTAGCTGTCCACTATACATTCGGTAGCTATATTTAACTGATAAAGGTTGGTTTCCATGATCTTATTATAAACGGGGTTTTTTGTGTCTGTCCGTGTGTGACAGCATCGCAGTCCTTTGTATCAAATTAACCGGATTAGAAAATTTCGCTTAAACTGTCTTGCGACGATAAATAGATAAATGCTGACTATTCAGGGTGAGTACAAAATCCCGAGAAGTGAGAAGTAAAGTGGTATAAGTCATAACTAAGTAATTTTTCAGGGTTGATAGTTTTGACTTTTGTCTCTTTAAAAATACAATATTGATCAAAATGTGAAATAAAAAATACCACATTACAACATGCCAAAATTACCTTCTTGAAAAAAAAAATAGTATTACACATCACCTACAATTAATAGCATATAACATAATTATATACCACTTTGCCCCTAATCAAAATTGTAACAACCTTGACTTATACCCACGTTTACCTTTAGTTATTATATCATTACTTTTCCAAAGTAAAACATGACTAGTGGCTTGTAGGGGCAATAGCCCCTATATATATAGGCTATATTTTCTAGTTATTTAATAAATTATTAGCGTGGTGATCTTTCAGGGTTATTCATTACAGTAAAAATAGCAAGTACAGTAGAAATAATCTTATAATGTGTTTAATCATATAAGCTTTGAATTTAATTCTCAGTTTGAAACAAAAACAGCTACAATAACAAAACACATCACAAAACGGCACATTCAGGTGTTATTAGGATAGCTGAATTTTCCAATTTATATACACACTAAAATCACCTGATTTACACCTATGTATTCCAATGTTATTTAAATAGGGATTTTTTATTCCGTAACAAATTTTTGGGACACAATTAAGAAAAATTAATATTTTCCCCCAAAGTTTATTGTCCAGACCGTTAAAATTAAATCTCTCCCAGCTTTCTACCCCCTCCCATTCGCTCACAATTTCATTGTAAAATTTGGGCTTACGGAATTAGATATATAGATGTAACTTAATGTATACCACGTTTTATGTAATTTAAAAAATCTTGATTGTATGATAGGTTTGCATTTTTTCTGTAATAATCAGTAAAGTAAGTAGTAAAACAAATATTTTTACTCTAAACAAAAGCACTTACAATACAAACTAAGTTTGAAAACAATGCCGTCATGAATATGAGTGTAATTAAAGAAACAGTTTATTTGTTTTGGTATTTCATAATTATTGCTTGATTATTCATAACTTTCACTATAAGTTATTGGAAGTTCTTCAATCTCATCGGCACCATCGATAGTTACCAGATTTAAAACATATGGATGTTTCACTAGTGGTATGTAGAGGGGAATTTCTGGAACTACTAAACCGAATGAAAGCTTCACTATCCCTGAGTAACATATAGGCTATAATTCATTTTGATAAAAACATTTTTTATTTAAAAATTTGTAAATTTAGTCCGAAAATAATTCTTAGGTTAAGCCTAGACTGATGAATTGTCATATCAACCAATTTAATAAAATAACAGATAAAACAGCTGTTTGCTCTAATATTTCCATTAACTACTGATTTCAAACTTTGAAGCAATTATTTTTATCTCTAACTTTTAGGTCAGACTTTTATTGTGTAGACCTGAGCCTTGCTGGTTCTTTTAACCTTTATTATAACTTCTGTCGTAAAATATACGAAGTAATTTGATTTGAACATTTAACATTATTTACCATCTTAGTTTTAGGGTTTTTATTAATACTATCACCTTTATTATAAAGAAAAAATAACATGATTATGTGTATAGAAGGTTCCAAAGTGGTTGGCTTCCGTCGGAGTAAGTGGTTTCCCCTAGTGTTGGATATTTTGATTGTGATTCTGGATTGTCGATAAATTTATTACAGTTTACCGCTTGTTTAAAATACTTATTAACGACTGCGTTTGAATTAATTATACAAAACTGACAGACGGACTAAAATGCTGCTTCTTTAATAATAACGCTATGAAGCAGCGTATTGTTTCTCTGAAGGAGGGAAAATTAATAGAATAACTACTGGAGTGTCCATTGTCTGACACAATGGTTATACTAATGGAGGTTTTGTCCTGCCGCTTTTGTTCGCCGCCTGCCTTGCTTTGCCGCACACATTACTCTGTTTTGTATAATACATATTGCTTTAAATTAATTTAATTTAGCAAAAGCAATTATTATTGATAATACGAAACTAATACAACAACGCCTTCGAGAACTGGTCGTTTTGAATAATCAAATCCATATTTATGTTACATTAATTTGCACACGGAAACTTACACTGTCTTGAAAATATAATTTAACAGATTTTTCGAGAAATACAAAATTACAACTAAACTAGTTTTAAAACCGCAGTTGTTTATTTGATAAACCCTACTTCGTCAGTGTTAAGACAGCCACTCTTTTTCCATTTTTCCATTAAGGGTTAATTTATTCATAATTTTGGTGGTGCCTCTAGAACTAAGTAACTAGGTACTTTGCACTTCGTCAGTTCAACCATTTACAGAGTAATAAACCTTTATTATCAAGTTATTTATATATATTATACATTTTATATTTATCTTGACTGGCATAGAATAAACGTGGAGTAAACACTACTTAAGATACAAAAACGAAAATTTAAAGGTATATTCTTATTTGGTTATAGAGCACGCTAAGAAGTTATTTAGCAAAATTTTAATTTTATTGCGTACAAATATTTAAAATTGGGAAACAAAGGAAACAATTGGGATATAATCAGATTGCACTTCATGTGAGAAATCCAATTATAAAACCCTACCAAGCATGTCAGACTTGATGAAATAATAAGCTGACATTTCCTTGTGTTTATATTCTTGCCGAGGTCTAGAATAGAGATAAAATCTGGTTATTGCAGCTGAACAAACTCGGTTGTAATCAGGGTCAAGTGGGTAATTTTAAAACTTCACCGAGAACTTTGTATAATCCCAACACTGTTCGTTAAACTATTTACTATCGCAATCTCATTAAGTGGGAAAGTAGTGCAATTGTTGTAAAAGTAAGCCGTGAAGAATTACTGCGTAAGATGTAAAGGGTGGGCAGTTAAACGATCCATTTTACTATTTATATTAAGAAGCTACAAATTCAATATTTTGAATTTTAGGTTAGGCCTGCAATGAACTAAAACATGTACGTTTTATTTCCGTATTGATAAGTGGTAGTACACTTATACACTTCAAAATTTCAGATTTTTTGGTGAATGGGTAGTAGTATTCTTCAGATACACTTGTTGTTTGTTCAGTTTCAAAATGGCGGAGTTAGACTGTTATACATTTTTGGGTAGGGATTTGCGTGGTATATAAATATATATTTTTCCCACATTGATAAGTTGTAGTAAATATGGTTCAAAATTGCAGATTTTTGGTGGCACTTTGTAGGATTTCCCAGATACTATTTTTACTTTCTCCCCCTATACCATAGTATATGGAGAAAGTATTGTATTCGTCAAAATTTTCGAGTTTGAGATTTTGGTGGAAATATCCGTTTTGGGTCCCCCTGAACCTAAAAAAGTGGTTTTCGGAGTGATGTCTGTGTGTGTGTCTGTGTGTCTGTGTGTCTGTGTGGATGTTATCAGACCTAGAGCCTAAACCAGTCGTACGATTTTGATGAAATTTAGTATGGAGGTTCTAATCCACGGTATCTCCAGGCGTTTTTTTCATTTTTGTGAATTTTTTATTTTTAAGGGTAATTTTCCCATAAAAACCCTTAAAATAACACAAAAAAACAACTTTTCTCAAAAACGGCTCTAATGATTTTGATTAAAATTGTATAGTTTATTAGGGACCTATAGTACTATAAACTGTAAAAATTTAAACAAAATCGTTTGAGCCGTTTTTGAGAAAAGTTGGTTTTTCCGTTATTTTATGGATTTTTATGGGAAAACAACTTTAATACAAAATCACCTCTCCTACCCCACCCTACAAGTCACCGTGACGTTTAATAATTTAAATATGTTTGTGAGAAAGTATGTGCCAGTTCCTGGTACCGTTTATTTTTATTTGACTCAAAATGGTGGCTTATTTGATTAACACTTTTTGAGTACCAAGTTTGTATTTTTTCCTTTTAATAAAAAAATTATAACTAAAAGTAAATCAAAAGCCGGACCTGCAATTTTATAAAGAATGTTTAGTTTGTTATTCACCAAACAATTAAAAAAGGTAGATTTTTTAAATGGTTTTAAATGAGGCCATGTCAGACCGAAACAATGTTAATGCGAGAATCTGCTATAGGGTGAATAGCTGGAGTCGCCGGTTGCTTTCTCTTTCACTGGAGCAGAGGCTTAAAGTTCATTGTTTGTTTTGTATATTTTAATAATAAATTGCTTCCATGTAGCTTTGCTTAGTTTTACAGTTCATCAATTATAAAATAACTAAACAATTTTATGATTCGTGAAAATCATCACTAGTATTTTTAATCCAGTGAATCAACTTGTCAAAACCATTATTTATCTCCAAAGGAAACAATTGGGAGATAATCAGATTGCACTTCATGTGAGAAATCCAATTATAAAACCCTACCAAGCATGTCAGACTTGATGAAATAATAAGCTGGCATTTCCTTGTGTTGATATTCTTGCCGAGGTCTAGAATAGAGATAAAATCTGGTTATTGCAGCTGAACAAACTCGGTTGTAATCAGGGTTAAGTGGGTAATTTTAAAACTTCACCGAGAACTTTGTATAATCCCAACACTGTTCGTTAAACTATTTACTATCGCAATCTCATTAAGTGGGAAAGTAGTGCAATTTTTGTAAAAGTAAGCCGTGCAGAATTACTGCATAAGATGTAAAGGGTGGGCAGTTAAACGATCCAAAGCTACAAATTTCAATATTTTATTAACTTGTCCTTAAACTACAAATAAAACCCGTAAGCAGCACTGCCGCATTACTATAGCCGAATTTTCTTATCAGGGAATAACTAGTATTTTATAATGAGAGTTTACTATGAGTTTTGTTCCTTGTTCCGGAAACTGTTCCAAATATACCTTTGCACAGGATTAATAGTAAATTTAATTGCCTTTCGAATGATATAGCTCATAAATTGAACTGGGGTTTATTAGTGGGAGAAATTGCTTATTAATTACCTTGCATTGATAATGAAAAAACATTTATCGGGATTTTCTTATCAATTTTGATCCTTGTTCCGGAAACTGTGCCTGAATTACTTTTGCACAGGATTGTACTAAATTTAATTATCTTTTGAACGATATAGTTCAAAAATTGCACACGGGCTTTTGAGTCGGAGAAATTGCGCAAAAACCTTACACAGATAATGAACAAATAATTTATCAGGAGATTCCTATCAATTTTGTTCCTTGTTCCGGGGACTGTATCTGAATTACTTTTGCACAGGATTTTAGTAAATTAAATTATCTTTCCAACGATACAGCTAAAAAATTGCACACGGGCATATGAGTGGTAGAAATTGCGCAAAAACCTGACATGAATAATTAAAAAACCATTAATCGGGTGATTCCTATCAATGTTGTTCCTTGTTCCGGGGACTGTACCTGAATTACTTTTGCACAGGATTGTAGTACATTTAATTACGTTTCGAACGATATAGCTCAAAAATTGCACACGGGCTTATGAGTGGGAGACATCGCGCAAAAACCTGACATTTATAATGAAAAAATCATTTATCGGGAGATTTCTATCAATTTTGTTCCTTGTTCCGGGGACTGTACCTGAAATACCTTTGCACAATATTGTAGGAAATTTAATTACCTTTCGAACGATATAGCTCAAAAATTGTACACGGGCTTATGAGTGGGAGAAATCGCGCAATTACCTGACATTTATAATGAAAAAATCGTTTATCGGGAGCTTTCTATCAATTTTGTTCCTTGTTACGGGGACTGTACCTGAAATACCTTTGCACAGGATTGTAGTAAATTTAAATTACCTTTCGAACGATATAGCTCAAAATCTGCACAAGGGCTTATGGGTGGGAGTTATAATGCAATTTCCTCGCTCCAACTTTGCCATTTTGGTTTAAATCAAACAAGCCGCCATTTTGTGTAAAATCGAAAAATGAAAATATCAGTGTCTGGGACATCCTACAAGGACCCTTCCACTAAAATTTCACCTATTTTGAAGCCTATTTACTACCATTTTATCAAGGTGGGAAAAATCCATATACTTATATACCCTTAAATCCCTATCCAAAAACGATTAATCGTTATAACTCCGCCATTTTGAATCCGATCGAAAAACAAAAAAAAAGTATATCTGAAGAATCCTACTAGGACCCTTTCACCAAAAAATCAGCAATTTTGAAGCATATTTACTATCACTTATCGATCCGGGAATAAAACAGATATATATATATATATAAAGTAATTTTCAAATTGGGTCGAGTGTAATAGCTCTTATTTTCTTCAAAAATTCGGCTAAAAACATAGAATTCATTGTAGCCTATTGGATTGTTATATTAATATATAAATGGTTATAAATACCTTGTTTTTTAGTGTTGATAAATGTTGTTAATGGTTAGTGTCTTGTGTTTGTAAAGTGTAGCTTGATAATGCCGTCTGTGTAACGGCGAAACATGTCGCACGAAAAATAAGGATTGTTTGACAAACAAGGTATTTATAACAATTTATATATTTATATACAAAAAATACTTGAAAATAAGAATTAATTTCTTTATAAATTATCTTTTAAAGTTATTTTTACTGAAACTAGTTAAACAATCAGTTTCTGACAAACGCCATGAATACAGTTCAGGTTAACTCATCAGTGATCCCAGTTTGTGCTGACTAAACTGTAAGTTCAAAAGGCTTAGTCATATTGAGTCATCTTCTTCACTATCGAGCAGCCTAGAAGCCTCCAAGTAAATGTGTTATTTCATGACTGAGCACATTTTTTCCCCCTTAAATAACAGAGGGTACTTTTTAAATACCATGTTCGCAAATGACCATATGTGAGGCAATTGACCATCTTTCAGAGAAAATATTTAAAAAAAAATACAATAATGCATTATAATGATGAGGTTATAACTCTTTTTGGCAAACATTAATATTATAATTTTGTTTTTCCGTCTGTCGGTTGGATAATATTGATCTTCTTACCGTAACATCTCTAGCTATATGGGTTAAATGTAAAATATTTGAGCATAACAATAACAATAGATTGCTTAAACATGATAAGAAATATAGTTATCATAATCACGGCACCCATACATAATTTCACACACACACACCCTCACACCCAATCTCACAAAATACTATTTACAAAGTATTTTCTTTTCGTAGGCGATGATAACTAAACATTCATTATTATAACATCCGGGATTTATTGCATAAATTGTGAAATATGTCCGAAGAAATATATAGGCCAAACTAAAAGAAGCATTAGGACAAGAACTAAAGAACATTTTGCTCATTTCAAGTACTTATAATAGGCCAGACAAATCTGCTATGGCTAAGCATTGTTTAGAGGAAAACCATCATTTTAAAGCAGAAAATTCTTCATTGTTAAAAAATGTAACTAAACTTAACACGATTGATGCTTGGGAGACATTTTATATTAACAAATATCGTGACACAATTGTAAATAATGAGTTAGAGCCAATAGTTAATTCTATATTAATGTAATGTATTATATTTTTTATATTTTTATTT